>UELX01001452.1:0-43842 GCA_900480035.1 Eupelmus urozonus | reverse complement strand
ATTAACCATGTTCTGGCCAGAAATGACATTTGTTAACCAGAAATTCTGGCCAGAATATGGTTAATTTTCTACTAGGGTTATCTCCCTTAATTTGAAAAAGTATTACTAACCAAATTTTGTAACCAGAAGCCTTTGGGTCTAGACGAATTGATCTTTGAATGCAGAAAAACCTAAAGTAGAAAGTGTTTTGAGAGCCCGGATCCCTTGATATTATAATAAGATGAACATATTACGTTAAAAAGAATCAATCTCTCATGGATGGATTTTATGTTGATATCGTTTAAGACTAAAATTTAATGATGCCATCGACAACAACAAAATTTATATAAAATAAAACTCTAACATTACATATTCTTGAACAAAAGCGCTGACTTTTTATCTTATTTTTTGCAGCTAATCTTGGTAACTATCGTGCACAAAAAAGATGATCATTTTCATGTTACTATAGATATTAGCTCACATTACAATTTTCTCGCTCGTTTCTTCGTTTAAACCGCTGAATCAATAGAAATGCGAAATGATCCTGCAGTTTCTTTATCGACTAAACGATTTTCCGTAATTGCTATGCTGACGCTATTCAAAAGTTGGATGAAAACACTTCAAGAAATGAGTACGGTAATTCTTCAGAGCCATATAGTTCTCTTATTTACATCGTATAGAAACAAATAGGATCGTTGTCGGTAAGCAAATCGTTTTTTATATTAGTTTTTAACATATATATATTTTGCTATAAACAAATTAAATATATTATTTCACAATTATAAAATTAATTTTTTCACAAGTCTATAATTAAAACATTTCTCTCAAGCAATAAAACTTCCATCCATTCAAGAATCAATTCAGCGGATAAAATAAAAAGTAAAATTTTCCAATAAAACGTTACAAAAGGCGCAAAAAAGGGCTCGCAGCGAGTCTCTTGGTAAAAAAGAAAAAAAAAAAGAAAAGTATAAAACTGCCTGGCTCGTGCAATCGCATCTGCGCGATATTCAACGTCAATTTCATCGATACGCGTTCGGCGGCGGCGTCGGCTCGCCTCTATAACTATCTCGGAGCAATCTTACTCAGTATATCACGAGTGAATAGGCTCCACCAATTATTGCGATCGATCTCTCTCTCTTTCTCTCTTTCTCTTTCTCTTTCTCTTTCTCCCGTCCGGGGCGTAATCGGCCGAGTGCGCGCCCGGCTTGCATATATGAGAGGCAATCGGAAAAAGACAGCTCGAGATAAAAAGCCAGAGCGCCATGCGAAGACAGAGACGGAGAGAGAGCGCGCCGAGAGAGAGATAGAGAGAGAGACGGAAACAAAGCCAGGACTGAATTCGTCTTTTGTACGTGGAAAAAGAGTAATCCCCGCTCGCGAGAGATGGAGATTGACAGTTTAAAATATGTATAATGGATCGAGCTACACGTGGGGTGGCCTCCGAGCGGATTAAATTGGACGCTACGGACGAATTAATCGGCTTCTGTTTGAGTGAAATTGAGCGAATTGCGCATTATGAGCAGCGCGCATACGAGTCCATTGTCTAACACCCTCGTTCCTAGCTCGTTTCGTCGTCTTCCATAAAGCAACTCTTGTGGGGCCTTCTCGCGGCAATGTTGACGATCGCCTACACTTGCGATCATTATTGTAGCTCAGAGGTGGGAAATTAGAGCGCGTTTCATATTACCCGACGAAAAATGACCAGTTCGGACCATTGCCGAATGCTCGTTAGCCACTGTGCTGCTGCTGCTCTATGAAAGAGATTAACTGTAATTATGAACGTAATGGTCAAGTACAAATGATGATTGTTTTCATATAGGTACGTAATTTTTTATTTAAGATTTGAAATAATTTTACGTCAATAATAGTAAAAAGTATTATTCGCAACATCTTAAAACGGGTTGAATAACACAAACAACGGTAACACAAACTTGTTAGTGCTGTAGTTTTTCAAATTAACCTAAATCGTGTGAAAAAAGGATTTTTATTCTATATATTTTTTTTCACATTCACATGAAGGGTTTCAAAACATGCCTTAGAAGTTTCAATCCAATAAAAAGAAGAGATAGATATAATTAGATTGCGAACATATGCTAAATAATTAGAAAATGGGGTGATGTTAATTAGTTTAGTGGAAAACATGTATATGCATGCTAATGAAGAATAATTTTTTATAATCTGTAGCAGTTAAAATAATGATATACTAAAAATACTTTTAATTTTCATCAAAACAGTAGCATAATAATATAGGGTTTTTAAATTATGTAATAAACTATAATAGTAATGTCAAAAATGTTAGTTTAATGTAAAACAAGAATATTTTCATTTTATTTACAAAAAATATTATAGAATGATCTATGAAAGCTTTCTTATATCATACTTGAAGTTTAATGCTAATGAATTATTGTTAGCGGTTTTTTAGAACAAATAAATATTAATTATATCATGAATGTAAATTAATAATATGATAAAAAAGGCATATTTTTAAGTTTTGTAAATTAAACTAGAATTACTTCACTGACCTAGATTACACCGTTCTAGACTGTAGATACTGGATTATGAAGTCTCTCAAAACTGCATAGATCGGTTTTCAATAATTAAGTTAATTTCGTCTATCCCATTAACCATTGAATTTTAAATTTAAATTAATGGTAAATAAAATCGATATTTTTATCCTAATGATATTGCTAGGCGCAGGAGAGTTTAATTAAAAAATGTAGTAAAATCGATGTTAAAATAAAGCAACTGCTTGGCAAACTTAATTTACTTTCCGTCGGTCTAGCCTCCGCCCATCGCGCGCTTGCAATAGGAACTTCGGACGGATCAGAACGAGCAAATAATTGCAGTGGAAAAAAATTGGCCGCAACGGAGCGCACGGTACAAAGGCAAACAAAAACTCCACTAATCCGATAGAATTTCTTTCTCCCTGCGCGCCGTTAGCTCGGCGATGCTCCCTCCCTGTTGTAGGTAGTACATATAAAAATCCGATCCGTTCGCGTACTACTTCTTTCTTCGAATTAGTTTTTCAACCCTCCACGTGCGCAAGCCCTTCGCCCTCGGCGTGTATATAGGCAAAAGTTCGCGGCAGTAATGTCCAGCAGCGAGAGCGTTAGATGCATCGTGAATTTATGGACAAAGTATATCCAAGTTCGCTCGAAGGTCCGAGCGAGAGCGGAAGTTTCTCTCTCTTGCCAGCCGGATAACGGTCGAGTAGATACTCACGCTCTGCCTTTACGATCTCATCGGATCTCTCTCTCTCTCTCTCTCTCTCTCTCTCTCTCTCTCTCTCTCTCTCTCTCTCTCTCTCCCTGCGTAGATGTATATGTGTACGATGCTGTGCTGCCTATGTTATAGTACGTTTTGCTTGTGCACTTTACGATCCAAGGGAAGCAAATAATCCTTGATGTGTTCTAGATGAATATTTCGATCAGGCTAGTTAGTACATCACATATATTAAAGCAATGATGTAACTAAGCCAGCTTTTCAGTTTTCAAAAATAAAGTTTGTAGTCGTAATTAATGTCTCGTGTTGCGAAGTATTTGAATAAACTTCTACCTTATTAAAACTTGAAAACATTTAAACAGAAAATTAAAAA
The DNA here is from genome assembly GCA_900480035.1 of Eupelmus urozonus. Lineage (NCBI taxonomy): Eukaryota > Metazoa > Arthropoda > Insecta > Hymenoptera > Eupelmidae > Eupelmus > Eupelmus urozonus. Next base: position 40,268 of record UELX01001452.1, on the reverse strand, counting down.
GTAAATTAAATTTATTTATGCAATGATAAGACTGAAACAAGCATATCAGGTCAATATCGTAGTTGGACGGCCAATGACAAGTTTAATAAATAAGAGGATTCATTTTTCTTATCTTTTTATAGCGCAAATTTTTATAAATCTATAGCCGTTTTTTCGCCATGCTCTATTATAGTAATATTTCAAGCTCTATCAATCTAAAAATATAACCAACTATATCAAACAAAATTTTAAATTTATAATTAAACAGAAATTTTCTTAAGATTTTCTTTTTTTTCCGTTTAATAATAAAAACCCTTTATAGCTAACGTATATAATTATTATTTATTTACGGAGACAGTTCTTTTATAGGCAGTCATAAGCGTATTTAATTTGAGCAAACCTAAAAGTAATATTTTTGTCAATTACTAAAAATTTATTGATATTTATTAATTTATTAATAGCTCAATTTGCTACAATACTCATACTTTGAAATTTTATTGCGTTTCAGTCGAATATAATTTTTATCACGCACCATTAAAGATGCAAAAATGATAAATGAAGAACGTAATGCTGGAGATTTTAAAACACGATTTGAATTGTAATTTAGTAACGCGATTCTTTGCAGAATTTCCATTGAAATCGAAGTATCGGATAAAGCCATATTATAAACACATCATATCGTTTTACATTGTATGTCGAATCGCGCGCTGCAGAAGGCAGTAAATAATCACGAGTATGCAATAGAACAGCTATTTTCTACGTAATTTGAAAATAACGTAGAGGAGAAACAGTGGCAATAACGCACATGCAAGTATATAGCTATATACGAGCTCGAACGATCAGATATAACGTGAATCTCCGCGTGCGTCTCGATCGCGCGCTGCTGTGGCGCGAGTCGCGGAAGTCGACACGGCACGACGACGATATTTTACCGACTTATATCGCGTTGCAGATAACTTATGAATTATTAAATTATCGGCGCAAACTGCTCGTACAGCGCATGGCCATTTTTAAGTTAATGCGTCTCTCTCGCTCGAGATCCTTTGCCGCTTATTTCAAAACGTTTATGAGTGTATAATTCTCTCGAGGCAACGAAAAGAAAAAACGCTCTGATAAGTGGAATATATCGTTTTGTATTGAATTAACAATGACGATTGAAAGATTTTTAAGATTGATGACGACATTGTCTCTGGCGATTTAATGATTTCCTTTGTAAGGCGTGATAAATTGTAGGAAAAACGAGAATATTTAAGAAATAAATGTACTTTCATATTTCAACTTTTAGCGTTATAATGAAAAATAACTATAATTATGCTTAGCAAGTTATTTGCATTGCGCGTTGAACATGCAATATAATTTATGACACGCAACATTAGAAAAATAAATTAAATTTAATAGGCTTAGCTAATCTTTTCAATAATAAATTATTAACAGCCTCTTACACCTTACCCGAATACAGCACGCTATTCGATAATATAAATTACTAAACTTTAAATAACAGCTAGAAACAATAAGTATCAATGACAATGAGTCTCGGCAATGATGTTATTAAGAGAACTAACGGCACATTCGCTTTGACTAAGTGCCTCGATTACGAAACGAGAAGCACAAGATGTTTGCTTGTCTGTCGGTATTTGCATCATAAACTAGCTACGTTAATCGATTAAAACATTTCTAATACCTTATATACACCATAGCGTTATACACTGACACAGACAGCACACAGCAACGTCCTCCCGAACGCGAGCGGCCGCGAGAGAAAGAGTCGTTACTCCGCTCGGTTCGCGCGCGCGCGAGGGCAAAAAGCGCTTAACGATGTGTATATAATCGACGCCCACGCAATTAATTAAGCCGCGATTGCCTCTTAAAGCGCCGATAAACAAAACAAGCCTGCTTTTATTAAACCATCAGCCATTATCTTCTGCGCCCGATACATTACCTATATATATACCCACACGGGCCAAAGCCTCGGGGAAAGCGTTCAGCCAAGCAGCCGTACCTGCACATACACACACACACACACACTCACATGGCGTAGAGATCAGGAAACTTTTTCCTTCCAGAGAGCGGAGAACGCGCATAACGAAGCAAATTCCCGGTACGCGACCTTTAATATAGGTATATACATAAAATCCGTGTCGTTATGCGCGAAAAATGTCAATCGCTCGTGTTCATCTGCAGGCGCGCGAACTTTTTATTTCTTACGCTCGAAAGTTTCGTCTGCGCGCGGAAAGTGCATTAACTCGTGACCGTGAGCGAGTCCGGGTTAATTATTGCACGAGAGAGAGGGAGAGAGCTCTTGATATTACAAAGCGTGATGTATGTTTCGCGCGCTCACGCTGCGATCTCCTTTTCGGCCAGCCACCATTTTCAAGCGATTTATCATACCTAAGGCTGCAGGTACCGAGCGAGCCTCGTGTCGAGAGATATATTTACATTATTTAGATTTAGCGCCTATATGGCTGGATGTACATGAAGTTCTAAGGCTTAACATCAAAATGTGCTATCGGAATCTTAAAATAGAGTTCAATATTACGTAATTACATTAAGAAACTTAATAAAAGAAAAAACATTGAATGCCAATACATAAAATGTTTGATTTTTTTTCGTTTTCTTTGTGTTGGAAAATGTTTTCGTCGATAATTCAGTACTTTTAATTTTTTCAAAGTATTTTTCCCTATCTATACTTAAAGAAAAAGGTTTTTTGAATTCACGAGAAGCAAGATTAAATTAATTTTATTATGTAGACATGAGCTTCAATTCAGATATTCATACCGGTTCTACAGTTTCAGATAAAACGTATCAAATAACGAATTTATTTGTCAACCTCTAAACATATTTGATTAACTTAAGATAACAACATTACTGCGTTCAAAAGACTTTATAAAATAACAGTGCTTACTAGAAATTTTAGTCTCTTTTACTCGATATTGACTTTTCACTTGTAATTAACATAAAATCAAGTATTCCACATAATAATCCTATACACAACTCCCCTCCTCGAAATATCGTGATTAGTCTCACTTGCAATTCATCTTTTCTCAGTCCATCGCATCGCCCCTCTTCACCTTTTGGCACTCGCTGCTCGGGCTCCCCCATCTGAATTTTGCTCCCTCGCCCTTTCGAATAAAAGCATACACGAGCAATCTTTCTCGTTTTTACGTTTCTTGTGGGCCTCCTGCGCATACGGTGTCATTACACAGCCCATAAAGCAGCCCGGACCGTACGGCCAGTGCCGGCCAGTCCGAAATTTCCATGTTCCACCGAGATTTTCTGTACGAGTATTTTCCCCTTCGGAGTTCTTGGCCCTACGTCTCGTTTGCTTTTTGATGTATTCTCAGTGTAGGGTTCATACGCGATTTCTGGACCTTGGCTGAACGATAAATTTATAAGTTTTATTAGCCAATGAATAACTTAGGTGCAAAGTTTTCTTCATTGTTTACTTCAGGGAGTAAGGTGCTGACAGGAAAAAAATAGTTTGATTAAGTTTGAACACCAATATGTTGTTTTTATTAAAAGAAATCACGTGTAATTTTTCTTTTTATTTTTTATATAATTAGAAAATTTTATCAAGGATTTATTATTTTTTACGCAAAAATACATATACAATGATGGAGTTATCGTTTTTCTAGATTAATGAGAATAAATAGACAACTAATTTTCTGATTTTTCCATGAAATATACTCAACTATTCATGTACTAAGTGATTTTTTTCTAAAGTAGAGATATGGGATGGTCAGGTAATCTGTAAAACGTTTTATTATTAAATGAAATTTATAAAAATGATAATCAGTCTCAATAGAAAGAATAATTTTGAGGATAACTATATCAAAAAAATGTAATATCTATTCAGAAATTGATTTGATAAAAATACACTTTCTGTTGCGACTAAAAACTTCAACCTCAAACAGTTTGTTTTTAAACTGTTTTTATTTTAATACAAAGTACCACTAGTGAATAGTAGTAATTTCCATTTACGCAGATTACAAAACAAAAAAAGTCCATCACTCATGAAAAAATGAACATCAGCGAGTCTACTCGGCCAAAGATGCAAAAAGAGAGGGAGATAAATAGAGTCTGAATCGATCTGCAATTCATAGACGTCGTCGGTGTGCGGCATGTTTATTATGTTCATAAACATCTCGTGCTCGCGGTAGCCGCGTATACGCTTGCAACGCCATTTATCATAGAGTAGGATCGCGCGCCAGTACCAGCATCCTTCGATTTCATAATGCGCGCGGATTACACGAAGAAGACGTCTCTGATCGCGCGAGACGATCGAGAAAGCCCGGGATTCATTGCGAGAGCCTCTCGCATAAATCGATATATTCACCAACAGAGCTCGTCGTCCGTTACTATACACATTGCGATTCGCGGTTCCGCGTGCGGCGGCCGGAGGAGAAACGCGCCCGCGAATATTCAGACGAAATTGCATTTTGCAGATGTAGGCTAGAGCGCCTGGCAGCTGCGGAGCGTGTATTGGTCAGCTGTGGGTGTATAGCCCGGCCGGCCGGCCGACGGGATCGATATCCAATAGATTGCCGGTTTACTTGTGTACGCCTGCGTGTAGTTGCCTATACGTACTGTCCTTCCGAAATTGCTGGCTCTTTCGGAAAATTCTGCGCTGTAGTTTTGGTTATTCTTTGATCTTGTTGATTGTTTTGATACGACATAGTAAATTATTTTACGGATAATACTTTGTTTTTACTTATTAATAATATTAAATAAATACTTGCGAGTTAAATCTTATTTTGTTAATTGAAAATTTCGTGAATAATATAAACAGGTAATTTATTGCAACTTCTGATGATGACTTAATTTAATTATGTTTTCAAATGGTAACGTTAAGCAAAAGCACGTTTATATCGTAAAGGCTAATAAAAAGTCAGTTAAATAAATAAACGAAAAAGCAAATGGAATATTCTACATACTCATCGTACGTCTGATTCGATCGTTACCCCTCTGGCAAAAGTGGTTAATTTGCGATAGAGACACACGTACACAAGCCTAGAGCGGCCAGTTTTCCGGTAATTAAGCGCACGGGGGACTCTTTTAGGCCTCGTTGTGTGCTCAGTGTAACCGTAGAGGTTAATAACTCCGGATGGGGTGGGCGAGAAGACGCACGTACGAGCTCTCCCTCGTGGGCGCGCAAGGGGCGAATATGATATTGTCTTTCGCGCAAACTCTACACCAGCTGATTGGCCTCGCTGCGCCCGCAGCACACGCGCGCGCGCGCGTTACATTAATCCGCTAACTCGGCGCTGCTCGCGCGTGCAGGGATATAACCTGACCTCTAACGGTTTAACGAGCAAATTACCGTGATACCGTGTGCGTCTCGGAAAATGTGGATGCGAGGGACTTTCTGTGGAGAGTTTGCAGCACCAGAATGCAAAGCTCGGATGGACTGGAGACGAGCGTTTTATCAGCCGGGGTTTGTAAACTTTATGATCTGGGCAGAGTTTAACGATTAACTAGTTAAGCGTGCCGACATCTATATTTCATTTTATCAAATGACTCATACTTACCGTATCAAATGTTAGAGAATAAAATAATTAAACGCTAAGCTTGCTTGAAATTATAATTAGAACACGGACAGAATGTTGTTCCTGAGTATATGTAAGTGTAATCAAAGTTTTCTGTAAACTCAAAATTGATTTTTCAATAAATTTTCAAAGCTAATCTAAACTCGAATCAGAAAATGAAATTTTCCCTCTCCTACGCGTACATGTCAATTACGCTATTTGTTTATTCGGAAAAATCAGACGAGGGCGGCACAGCTCGCGCCCCCGTTATTTTTAACATTCCGTGCCGGAAAGCCGTTAACGCGGAAACTGGTCTCTCTCTCTCTCTCTTTCGCTCACGTACATACGAACGCACCCGAAACTTTTCTAATTTAAACTTCCCGCGCTCCTGACTTTCACACTTATATTGCATTCGCGGCCTGCTATGGGGAGGCAGCCGCGTACATCGCGCAAGCGGAGAAGGAAATTATTAAGCCGCGCCGTCGAGATTCTTCTCTAACACATACGGATTTACTTTCTGAGAGTTCATATTATATAGAATGAGAAAAAATATTTTATTCGAGAGCATGTTGTAGGAATTTTATAATTACTTTATAATCCCCATTTATTTAGCTCTGCCGTAATAAATAATTTGAGAAACTTTCCATTTCGTATAGCGTATATGGATAAGATTTTGCAAGTCTTTTTTATGGTTGTTGATAAAAAAAAAAAAAAAACAGTTATAATACAAAATTATGTAAAACATATATTAGCGAATAAGTAGCTTAGTCTAGGAAGAATAAGAAATAAAAAATCCAAGATACTTTTCAGCCGTTTTTCTCAACGTTCCCATTTATGAGAAAACTCACACCGGCTTACATATTATTTATCTCTCGGTTTGAGCGCACGCAGCAATAAAGTGCAAAGTTTGATAGATTTATACATAAGAGCGCAAGAGATCAGGCTTAATCGGCGAATCTTGGGTAAAATTTATTTATATCGCGACGAGTCATAATATTCCTACAATTAATTAAATATTAACGGCGGCGGCGAATAATTTCCCTGAGAAAATTTCTAGCCGCTCTGGCGCGCGCACGCGACCTCTGGCTGGAAAAATCACTTCCGCTTGTATAGTGTAATGGCAGAGCCGTACAACTCGATACGGCCGATAGTTACAACTTTATGCCCGCAGTATCGTAGATCGTTAAGACGTTCATAAATGCCAGTTAATAACGCATTAATTTCAATTTACACCTTGCGAGCGCGCGCGCGCAAGCAGCAATTTCAAATGCTAATTTATTCATAAACAAACCGTTCTCCCGCCGCACCGGCGCTGCTGCCGCCGCCGCCGCCGCGGTTTATTTAACATAAACGTTGCGTCGCGGCTCATTGCTTCATTTATAAAGTCGCGGATAAGTTTTTGCTCGTTACCTCTCGCTAAATTATATCATTCATCCGTCCCCTGTAGTCGATGCGCAAGCACACACACAATCTCGCCAATTACACACTTACACCAATCGGCTCGGAAAAGCTTCTACGCGCATCGGCTATCGGTATAAATCACAAGATCACACGCTGATTTATACGTTGACGCAGCTCGCGGCGAGCATTAGAAAAGAGGATTCGATTTCATAATGGAAAATCATTGCGATTTTTCTCTTAGCATTCACAAAGCGTATATATGCGCGTCTACTGGTAGCCTCCGAGATCGGCTCTCCCGATAAATAATCGATTGATTTGCGAAGCCGCTATGAAGTCATGAAGTCATGCGTGCACCAAGCCGCTGTTGGTCCGCGAGATTCAAGAAATTGATATGAACCATCTATCGCGCGAGTCTTTGTGCGCCTCGACCGGTAGCCGCCGCCGCCGCCGCCGCGCGAGCTCGTTTTATGCTAATTCCCTCCCGTGTGCGCGAACGCGAGCCTATCGACATTAATATCACATATTTATGATCGCCGAGCGTATGACTTACGCTCGATACTTTCACCTCTCCGCGAGCCTCGAGCGCAGGCATAAGCGATGTCCGAGCGCGCGAGTGTATCTCGCAGAGGTGCAGATATGTGTCTATAGACTCTATAAAGCGCTTGATCGGAGAGTATAAAGATTTTTTTTTTTTAAGAAATTTTTTGTTGCGTTGAAGGGTAAATAATTTATGGGGCATTTATAAGAATGATTTTCTTTGAAATTGATATATATTGCTATCTTAGTTTGATAGAACGGGGTGATAGAAGCTATTTTATGAGTACTTAAGACTCTGCTGAAAAAAACGTGCCATAAACGATCATTTAAATATCAGCGTTCATATAAATCATGAAAAAATTAGAAAGTTTGCATTTATTGGCAAGCAAGCTCGGTCATATGCGTATACCGCAATACGTAAACAAAATCAGCATCACGTAGAAAAAGTTAGTTCGTCGAACGGTTTCGCGGTGATCTAGAAATCAGCCATGTACGGGCTCGATTTGTACATACACATAGATATTTATCTAGGTGTTCGCAAATGGCGAGTCGCGAACGGCTTCATGAAAGTTTAAATCCCAATATTTCCGAGGCCTTTTTCTCTTTTAATAAGAGACTATGCGCGTATTCTCCTACAAGCATATGAATTCCATTAGAGCGCCTAGTTGCGCGCTCGCTCGGCGGCGGCACCGATCGCTTTTTATTGATTATTAGACGTGATTTATGAACGCTACATTGACTTGCGTACATAACTATTTATATTTGTATAGACAGTCGTGCGTCGCTCGAGCCGCTTTTTTCCTCGGCGAGATCGCTAAATTTTTACGAAATCGCGAGCATTATTACAATATCAAACGAGCGGAGTTTAGTACCGATGTCGGACGGAAGAATGCTCCGAAGTTTTATAATTAATTAGAAATCGGATTAATGGGAATGCAGGTTATTTAAGCACGTGAGCGCGTGCTCGCTTAATTGGACTAATCAAATTTTGCTGGAACTTAGCCCGAGCTAGGGAGAGCGCGCCGCGGTTAATTACAATTTATTCGATTATTTCGCGTGTTGCCGTATGCCGTAGTCACGAGTTCCCTGGAATATGCATATATTTATTGCATTTAAAAACCTGCGTTACATAATAACGTTATTGTATGGAGCCGTATTTACCTGCCCGAGCATTTTAATTGATTTATCAACTTACACAATAGCGATAAATTAAACTTAAATCGATAATTAAGAAGAATCGCACGCATGCAACTCGTTATTGGCTCTATGAGAAAATATTCATGAGGAATTTCAGTGGAAGTAGTTTTTAATTGAATTATTGATTATCAATGAAATGTGATTAGAGTAATTGATAGCTAATGAGCTGCGTACGAGCAGATTTAGCTTTCGTTCGTTCTCATTTTTTTACACTATTTTCATTATCCGCATCCAAATGAAAATTAAATCTCCCAACTTTCTATAATTTATAATTTTTAGTTAATAAAGGGAATAAATAAAATAAAATTTTTTTTTGTTAAAACACTAGAATAATTGTAAGAATAAAATGTTTCCTGTTTATGCAGTTGCAAGGCCCAGCATAACGGGATACCATAAGACTAGCTTTTGCCGATGATTCGCAGAATGCACCCAGCTCCTGGAAAAAAAATGCGAGGCCAGGATTATTAATCGCCCATCAATATTCAGACAATAATAAATATAAATAAATCAAGTCGATTGTCAAAGCTATTAGCTCGATCTCTCTCTCTCTCTCTCCCTCCGCGCAAAATTGCAAAAACGCTCGTCGCGTGCGATCCTGTCTTACAGAAGCCGCGCGTCGAAGCCATAAATTCCGTCGCCCAGTCATCGCGCCGTCTGTGTACGTGTACGCGTCTGTGTATTTGTAAGAGCGTTCCTTGCTGTATGAAATACGAGCGCATACGCTATCTTTTTATACCTCATTAGACTATCGCGCTTTTTATTCCCCGTGTTTCGTACGCGCGCGCGCGCGCGCACTTAATTATTATAATTATGCCCGTTTCTGTATGCGTCTGCTGAACTACGTGTACGTGTACATTGGGAAGCTACGTCCTTCTCCTGTGTGAGCAAGCTTATAATTACTGGGATGTAAATTTAAAATTATTGCCGATGCATTTATCGGCGCTAAGTGCGAACTCGAGCGCGTTTGATATAGATTCTAATTGAGGAAATTTAAATTTTCTTGGAGGAAAAGCGTTAAATCATAAAGCGACAAGAGGTGGAGAGAAAAAACGTGGGCTGCGCTATTACCTTGGTCTAATTGTGCCGACAATAAAACTGCGCTGACGGGCTAAATGCTCGATACATCATTTTTCGCTCCCGCCTTCTGAGAAGTTGCATGCAGATTTTCTCGGACTATCGCTTAGTTAGAATTTGTTTACGATAAAAGGCAATTATGCATACGATCATTCAATACAGTGTTGAAAATATGCTCGCGCGCTCGGTCAATCATACGATTAGTAAACATAATGGAGAATGTTCCTTTTTAATAGCTGCAATTTATCTCAATTTCCATTAGCTAAAGGACGTAATGAGTGCCGAGAGTTATTTGTTATTTTGTTATTCGTCAATGCCAGATTCTATATCACTGTAATGAAACATTTTTTGTAATTTATTTTTTAATTATAAATATTACGCAAAGTTTAGATATTTGTTTATCTTTTAGGTAGAAAGAGTAAAATAAAATATAAAAACCAATGTTTTTTTTAGCAAAATAAGATTATAAGATTTGAGTACTTGGAAATATATTCCTTTTACGTATATGGAATGAGAAAATACCATATAATCCTTCGTCAAATAATTCTACGCATTTTATCAATCTCCAAAGACACAATAGACATAGCACAAAAACACAGAAATTCTTGTTTCTCAAACAAAAGCAGCAACTGTTTTTCTCCAAGGCAAAAAAGCATCTTGTCCAACAAAAACCCACCTCATGTTTATCCTCGTCGTCAGAAAACTATAGAAAGAAAATTGCTCGTTGCTTCGCGAAAAATGATCGTCCTCTCACCAGACGCGATTGTCGCGATGCCCTCCACGAGAGCTGCGGGGCCAGTCATCGACCGAGTTATTGGCCGGAGCTCGCTGACTTTCAGTGTCAGTGTCATTGGAAAAAATGCAACAGCGACGGCGGCGGCTGCGGCGCGCAGCGGGATTATATATATATGTATACGTGTATGTGAACGGCTATATGGCACAGAGCCCGCAGGATAGAGAATGCATCGCGGGCGCTCGCGCACAAGAGGGAAGTCAGTGCTTAATTTATTCCCATTCGGCGGCGAGGGCGCGCGCTGCGATAAAGAGAGCGAGCGGCGGAGAGAGAGATAGAGAAAGAGAGTAAGAGAGAGGGTATATAAGCCCAAGAGATGGTCCGACGCGATGCACTGTCGAATGCAATTATTATCGGCTTATTATTATATAATTGACGGACAGGAGACGGTTAATGAGACCTCTTGAGACAGGAGTTGGCCCTCACCGCAGCGCAGATAGAGAGAGAGAGAGATGGAGAGAGATGGAGAGAGAGAAAGAGATGCGGCTCTGCAGCGACTGCTCGATGGATGTCGAGAGACGGAATCATTTATTTATTTGCCGCGACTTTAATTGACGGCAACTGGCCTGGGATCTGCGGACCCGCTGCGATTCTACGCCGCTCGCCCGCTTGTGTATTGTGTACTGCTCTCTTCTTGACTCTGGAAAATTTACTTTACTCCCTACTTTAAAAATCCTAAGAGCCGACGTTTCTTCCACAACCTTACATATATACCTTTTTGACTTTATATAATTTAAAACACCACTCGTGTTTTTACTTTGTTTATCAAAACAGTTTTTGCAACGATATAATATAATAAAGGTTTGCTCACCAAGTGTATACGTATATGTGCGTGATCGAAATTTATGGATTACCTTCAATTACGAAATAAAGCGCAAGCGCCGCCGACATTCGTAATAAATTAAATTACAAACGGAATCTTGCGGGTAATATTTTTCTGAACTATCTACAACACAATCATTCCGATTGTTTAATTGAAGCATTGAAAGGGCGATTATGCCGTTTATGGAGTCTTGTGTGTGAGAATTCAACCGCAAGAATCATAGAAGCCTCAAAGTTATGCTTCATTTCAAAGAATTCCTTTAGACTTACCGAAGCAAAAGCTACCTCGATATGTATAAATGCTGAAAAGAAATCGATATATATGTATACAATTATTTTGAATTTATGCCTTCAAATTGCAAAACTGAAAGTTGAATGGCCGCGTCTTGGTGATAAAATTTAAACGATCAGCGAAAAGTGTTTCGAAATGCCACTTTTTAGCGCAGATATACGGCAAGTCAATCTCAAAATGGCTATTTCATTTATAAACTGATTTACATTAGATGCAATTCTGAAAATTATATGCGCGTTTTCTCAGATGCTTCGGATTAAGTCACCCTTTTTTTAATTGATTACTTTAATTTGCATAAAAATAGCAAAAACATTTTCCTGCTACAATAAATTTGAAACAAATGAATAAAGTGTTTCAATTTCAGGATAAAACATGAAGCACTTATTTTTTGCAGAATTTCAACACATATAACAAGTACTTGAGTATTTAATCGATAGAAGCTCGAGAAGCAAGAATCACGTACTCAAGTACGTCAAACGTCGCAAAAACGGGATTACACTCCCACCGCGTCTCTGGCATTAATCGATATTTCGTGTCGCCGTGGCTTTCAAGTACACGCAGACATACAGACTGAGAGACGTCGTCCGTGGTTCGGCTTGGCGAAATTCATTTTCACGCTCGCTCCGTAATATAACCGCGATGATGAGCCAAGCAGATAGGTACGGAGGATTTATGCGGCGCGATTATCGCCGGCTCTTATCGGCTCTTGCGCGTAATGAAATTGAAAATCTTGTTACGTTTCGCACGCCTATATTTTTTCTCCCCTCTCTTTTTTTCTGTAATAGAGGCTTGTAAATCATGAGCGCCGCTTCCGAGAAGCCAGTGGATCTAGGCGAGAAGCGCGTTCTCTCCGCATATGCATATTGACTTATGGGATGATGTGTTAAGTGGTAATTTATTGATTATAAATTTCGCTCGCCGCGGCTCGCCACCGATAGATCATGCTCCTTTCATTACTTATGAGCCGAGGCAGGAATAGGCAAGTTCTTGCGTGTAATAGATCATGTTGGAAAATATGAGATAATTATTTTTAGAAAAAAAATTTCTGACAAGCGTGATTGTTTCACCTCTGTAATATATAAGAAAAGTAAACGTTAGGTACAAATAAGGAAAACTGTTGCATTAGAAAAAGTTGTTTTACAAGAAAGCTCAGAACCTACATACTTTTATTTTTTGCACCAATTCCTTAGTTGCACGATATAAATTTATTTAGTAAGGTCGTCGTTACTTGCAGTTTAAAATTTCAAAAGTCGGCAATAATACAATGCGTTTGCTAAATTAATTCCGAGTATTTTATTATCGGGCGCAGCGTAAAACGCAAACACAAATTTTCTTGTAAAAATTAGCATTTCTTGAAAACGGCGACGAAATAGTAATTACTCCCTATGCATAAAATTTGCATCGAAAACACAGAGCAGAAGCGATCCTTCATTTCCTCCTGTCATCGTCGTCGAGCCTAACTCACATTTTAGGCGTCCGCGCGTAATTAAGGCAGCTGCACCGCGCGTACTCCTAATCTTTCTCTCTTTTCCTCAACCGGCCGCTTACCTCGCTCAAAAAAAAAAGTAAAAAAAGAAGAAAAAAAGAACGAAGGCGCGCGCGCACGAGTCGCAATTATGTAGAGACGTACAAATATAGCTATAGCTCGGCGTCTGTCCGTGTCGGCCGTGATTTTGTAACGCTGCACATATGCTCGGGCTTGCGCTTGTGTGTCCCCGTCGTGTGCTCCAGTTCCATTTACGGTAAAAAGTATCGCGCGACGCCCTTGTGTCCGGCTGGACGTTTTTACGGCTCTCTGACGAGAGAGAGAGAGAGAGAGAGAGAGAGAGAGAGCGGACGAGCGAGCGAGCCGTCGATTCGCGAGAAGAGTCATCGCATTGTGAGCCTGTGTAGGTATATACGAGAGAGAGAGCCTATATAGATATGAGATTCTAGTCGTCGCCTCGTTGCTTTCTTGCGCTCGCTCGCTCGCTCGCTTGCCTTCGTTCGCGCGAAAACGAGCGAGGGGATCGACTATGACGAATGGCTACGCGGACGGAGAGGAAAAAAGTGGACGCGCGCGACTCCGAGAATTATTTAGGTCGTACGAGAAGAAATTTTTAATGCGCAAAGGAGGATGCCGCACGAGCAAGCTGAAATTTTTCGCGAAAGGAGATCGATTAGAGAGAACGACCTGTCGTGTCGGGACTGCGAGTTTCTTCATTTGCAACTGTCGCCTCTCTCTCTCTCTCTCTTTGCTCCTTTGGAGAGAGGAATTTTTACGCGGATTCTCGGACTCCTGCAGCGCTCGCATTTTTTTTGGCTTTGCGCGGCAATTTCAAGTTGCTGCTCTATTACCTGAAAGCGCTAATGGATTCTTGTTAATTTATAAGAATACTCAATAGTTCGAGGTATTTTTATTGCAAGTATAAATACAGTATTTCAGTTGTATCGTAAATCGCTAAAAAATGTCGGTGCCTCGAACAAGAAAGAGCCAAAGTATTTCGTAAGTAATTTTATTATTACACCCGGGTTCCAAAAAAACTGAGCTCTCGTCTCGCCGCCAAGAACGTAACTCAATTACCCCAAGAAATATTATACAGAAGCCGCACGGGCGCGCCGGCATAAATGAAAAGGTTAAACAAACAGGCGCGCTCTTCGGAGCTTAATCCTAGAATTTATGCTTTATAAACAAGGCCGACGTTAATCGTCCATTTATAATCTCATAATTCGGTTAGGCGCTGTATTATATAGCTGCGACTGGTCGTCCGCCTCCCTCGTATAAATTTCATAAATTATATCGGCGCGCGCGCTCGCTGGCGAAGCACAAAGCGAGAGAGAGAGAGAGAGAGCGGTGCCGGGCAAAAAGGAGCTCGTCGACGTAGCAAAGAGCGTCGATATATCTTTCGGCACCTCGAGGCTCTCCTTTTAAATCGGCTCGCTTAAAGAGCGGCTCTCAATCGGGCCTGGCACGCACGGTAGCCGCGAGCGGGGCCCGAAAAAGCCAAGAGAGGCATATAATAACGCGCGGCCGCCTCCTCATTAGGGATATGACAGATGCCTCCGCAGATAGAGCCGGAGACAGGGCCTGGATACCTGCTGGCTGACTTTGCCAAAGGATTTTTAGCCTCGATATGGGAATTTAACGCTTTTTCCTTTTTGCTTTACTTATTTAGGGTCCGCGCGCTTTTTTAAGATTTTTGGATGTAGCTCAGGTTCGCACGATACTTTTAGCCAGAAATGCGGATAGCTTTGTTTTTATTATTTCTTTTTTCAGTATAAATTTAATTGGAAACGCAGAAATATGCTCCCTATAGTGGCGAGGAAAAAATTTTTGATTTACTATAAATTATATCGAGCCATAAATCAACACGTCAGATGATTATCTGAGGCAGTCGCGAGTTATACATATCCGATCAATACTCGAGATGAAAGCCGCGAGAGAGAGAGAGAGAGCCTGGCCAGCACTTTCGATAATTTGCATACACGCGTAATATCCAATTAAATCAATTAAAATGCGCAGTATATGTATGCCGGCTCCCATAACTCGTAGCCTCGCGTCTCTTTGTAAAAAGGCGAAAAGCCAGTCTCTCTCTCTCTCTCTCTCCGGCAACGATCCTTCGACAACAATGAATAATCCCGCTCGTATCCCCGCGCGAAATCACGCCAAATTCACTTTTATACGCGCTCGCTCGCTCGCAGGCTCGCATTACCATAATATTCAAATGGCAGAAAACGGGCCGCGCTGCTGCTGCGGTACGCGCGCGCTCGGCGCGAAAGAGAGAGATAAAGCGACGAGGAGAAAACGAGAGTGAGGGCTGCGCGCACGCGAGAACCGAGAGTCGCACTTTCAGAGAGAGAGAGAGAGAGCGGGAGGAGAGGGAGGAGGGGGAGGAGGAGATGCAGAAGAAAAGGGGAGAGCGGTGTTGGGCCGCTGACATATTTATCGGCGGTCGCGCCACCTGCAGCAGCCGCGCGCGCGCCCGCTCTCTTATATAGCGGCATCCGTTCCTCCTGTTTTGCCCATTTGTATCCCGAGCGATGCGCCCAGATCCCGCGCCGCAGCCGCCGACAGCCCAGTTTACCCTTCGCCACTGCGCTTTTATTTGCTCTCTTTTCTTCACTCTCTCTCTCTCTCTCTCTCTTTCTCTCTCTCGAGCCGGCCACCACTTCCCCCTTTTCTCTGTCTTTCCCTGCGTATGATTCCGAGAGCTGACTTTTTATTAATTTTTTCCAACGATCGAAGCAAAGTATGTCCGATCTTGATAGGCGCGAACGTGTAAAATACCAAACTTATTGCGCGCGCCAGGACACTTGTTAATTGGGGTGCTGTGCTCTCTAAGTGTAGAAAAGTGAAGTTTTTCTTTTTAGCGCACTGATCTTGCTGACAAAATTTAATTAGCATTGTTTACATTTAATTTTAAAAGATTTGATTTATAAAACAGCGATTTATCAAAAACAGTTTTTATTTTAACTTAAATAAAGTCATTCAATCAACATTTTTTTTTATGTTAATGTTGCATCTGTTAAATGATGTTTTGCATATTATTGTAAGGATTAAAAAACCAATTTTATTGAAAGTTTAGAACATTAAGATAAGAAAATGACAAACATCATGTAAATATGTAACAGATTCTCTATTTTATTTTGACTTTTTATGTATCTCTTATACTAAAATGGTAATCTAATTTAATTCATACTATTAATTTACTTTTTAATTTTCATGTAGTCTGTTATTTTCAATTAGAGGAACGAATCTTTTTAGTCCTCCAAATGTTAAATAAAAGCTTCAACAATAAAATATACATTCACTTGTTATGAAATGACTAAAGACAAGCTAATCTACCTGCGTTCGTGCATGATCTAATGAAGGAGTGAAAGATTGTACATTTTATATTAACTTTAACAACAAACCTATTTTCTTTTACACTGAGATTAGTGTATCGAATTTCTCACAATTATATTTACAACTATTCAATAAGTAAGTTATACTGTTAATAAGTGAGTATTTACCTTTTTATTTTTAGAAAGTGGCTACCGATGGAAATAAACAAATTCCAAAAGTTCCACTGCGTATCTCAGCGTGAAGTAGCACTTCTTTATGGCGCAGGGATGTTTGTGCCGAAGCGACGTTATCGAAAAAAGCCGAAGATCGTCGAATTTATTTGAATGCACGGTTTTATTTAAGGATTTAATTATTCGGAAATTCGCGGAATTTCTTAATTTCAATTAAAAATTATCTCGAGAAAATTTTCGGTCCGATTAATTAATTTGAACAAGCTAATAATATCGGAATTATCGCCGACGAGATCTCCATAAATCTCTCGGCCATTACCTCATTAGCATAATTTTTACTGCAACATTTCGTCGAAAGTTTGCACGAAAGTGCCTTAAAGTATAAAATTACAATAATTATGAATGCAATAATTATAAAAGGACTTTGATCCAATACTCACCTGCCGACCATACAGTGATCGCGCATCTCCGATCTGCACGTGCGGCAGAAAAAATATCCTCGGTACGCTCGACTTAAATTATACGTTTTTTCCTCGCAGAAGGAAGAGCCGCAGAAATATCAGGGGAGGGGGAGAAGGTAGGAATAAGGTAGGAAGAATTGCCGGGTTAATGAACGTCAAGGTTGCGGACGTTGACAGGTCCACTATCTTTCTCTCCTTCTCGGCGCAGATATACTTTTAAAGCTTGCGTACGCGTATAATACACGCGCGCATCGTTGCAGCCGAGAGAAGGGGGGAACGCTCTCGGTGTGTATATTGCTGAATTGAGGAAGGCGGCCTTACACAAAGCGTCCCGTAAATCCGGCGCGCCGGCTTCGACACCCGACATACCCTCTCTCTCTCTCTCTTGTGCGTTTTATTTGGAAGTTGGTCCGTTTTCGGCTGGTCCTCGCTTCCCCTTTATTCTCACCGATGTCCGGCTCTCTACGATATATACACAGAGAGAGGGGCACCGCGAAAATACGCCGAGGGATTAAAAATAATAGGCGGACTGGGCTCGCGGAGGGGGGAGAGCCCCCAGATTCCGCGAGATTCCGCGCGCGAGAGATATTCGATCGTCGCTCACGTCAATTACTACCGCAAGCGCGGGGAGAGTTGCCGCTCTTGCAACGTGAAATATTCAATTCGCCGCGACAAGACAACGAAATCTCACGCAGAGGGCCTGGCCACTGCCGCGATTTATAAGCGAGCGACAAGCCCCGCATCTCCCCCTTTTCAAGTGCTGCGCGCGCAAGTATAATTGTTTAATTGATTCGGTATGGCGGCGCGCTCGTCGACGAAAATTATGTCAAAGCTCGGGGCTGCAGCTGGAGGTGCTCGATAACTCGTAAAGAGAGCAACTTGGGATTTCGCGCAGATGCGGGAGAGTGGACAAAATATTTTTTGCAGGTTTGTGTCCATTCGACATTTCGTTACGAAAAAATATCAGGTAGAGTATTAGGAAGAAAATTGGAAAATGATTTGATTGGTGAAATTTTTGTTTTGGCAGTATTTCAACGTAGCTTAGGACGTTGAGCTCGTAAATAAATTATCATCTATAAATAAATGGAAAAAGTATTATTCATCGAGAGGCGATCCGAAAGAGATAGGCAGGCACCTCTGGCGCGCATCCGCGTGAGAAAGAAAGAAGGAGAGATAGAGACGCTTTGTCAGCGGAGCCAGCTCGCCGCCGCTTATCAGTTTATAATCGTCGGTGCCCCAAGCGTTGGCACGGCTCCTTCCTGTGTAAATTGTTCGCTCTCTCTCTTTCTCTCTCTCTCTCTCTCCGTGCGGATTGCACCAATTCGTGCGTATACGCGTATATGTATATATATATATAGAGGCACACATCGTCGGCGGCGATTGGATTCGTTATTTTCGCTTTACGCGCCGCGGAGCACACAGAGAGGCGGCTTTGCGGCATCGGCGGCGGCGGCGGCACACACCGACTACTACGCCATTATAAACATATACAAATTCGTCAGAGGCTACCGCGAACAATGGGCCGTTTAGCACCCGAGATATATATCATTATGCCGCCACTGCACCGCGCTGCGGGGCCACCGCTACTGCTCTCTGCTGCTGTGCGCTCTATCTCTCTCTCTCTCTGCAGCCGACTTCTCACCCTCCTCCTCCTCCTCCTCCTCCTCCTCCTCCTCTCGGCAGAGAGTCCGAGAAAAAGAAAGGCCGCCGATGCCGCGAGTATGTGTCTGTGTGTATATAGGTATGCGCGCAACTCCGTCTCTCTCTCTCTCTCTCTCTCTCTCTCTCTCTCCCCGCGCTTATGCTTCATTCGTAAAGGGAATTTTCGAGCTCTCTTCAGCCATGCGCCTTTTTATCCCCGATTATTCCCGCGCGGCGGATCGAAGCGTGCAGAGCGATTTTTATCAATCGCCTTCGCCAAAAAGGAGAGATACTCACTGCATTTCTTCCAATGCACTCGCCTTACGATCTCATATATTTCCCACACACACAAGCCTAAAACGCTCTCTCACCTGGATACACCCGGGCGCATTATCAGCTCGCGCGCGCTAAACACGTCGAACCGACAATCACGAGCATAGGGGACCTTTGCTCGTCCGCTCGCGCGTGTTTTGCAGCCTCCTCCCCCAGCGGTAACTTCTCTTTGCATCGCACAGTTACCGTTGTCCGGGTTAGCGAAGCGCGCGAGAGGTGCGGTCGCCGCCGCGGAGAGTTTATATATCTATACACATATATATATGTTCAGATAGGCCCGCGCAAAGCACACTGCAGCAGGCCTCTCTACGCTTCGCGTGCGACGTCGAGCGAGAGAGCGAGGGAGAGAGAGAGAGAGAGAGAGATGATTGTAGTTGCAAATGGGCAGTTTGCATCAAGAAGCGAGTACCGCCGCCGCGGCCGCTCTCTCACTCTCCTACTCGACGTTTCTATCTCTTCATCTCGCTCTAGCTCACGCGGGGGACACACACGGCAACATGCAACCAGCCCCCTCTGGCAAACAAAGTTGACCCAAACGGTTTCGCGCTAGCTGCCCGCTCTGCTGCATAGCCATATATATACGTGTGCAAGTGAGAGAGCTCGCTCCGTCTCTGTCGAGCTCGCGAAATACGAAAGAGCCAGGTGCGCCAGCTGGTATCTGGCTTTCGCCCTCTCTGCAGTTCCCGCCACTGGCTATCCACCCCCGCGCACATGCATACATACTCGCGCGCGCGCGCGCACCGTCCAAAGTATACAAATCCCGATCTCTGACGAAGCTTACACTCGCGCGCTCGCGCGGGCTAGTGTGTATCTGGACACGTGCGCGCTCTCGCGAGCGCCTATTTGTATACCCGGCTCTTGTACGTGCGCATTCCGCATTCGGCTGACGAATCGCGGCCAGCAGCAGCGAGCACCGCTCCTGCGAGCACAGCTCTGGAGAACACAGGGCTTACGCGGCCGTGTAATGGAATCCTGCAGGAATCGCGTGTAGATTTTGCGAATTAACTCGCCACCCCACTCCCAGCGCCACTGCAGCCTGAGCAGAGTGCGACCGATGCTCCCTGGCTTCTTGGACTAGAAAAATAATACTTGTATAGGTTGGTGGGTAGGGATGAGTGTGATGAAGATATTATTTTATTTGGACTTTTCAGTTAATACCAAGAAATAAAATTGATGGTTTCAATAGCTACTTATTATTCTGTTTCCTCAAAAAGGTTCTTAAAAATTATCAAAATAAGCAATTATCATTATTAATATGTAACTTTAATTAGATCAAGTATTCATTTCAGAAATGTGCATGTCAAAGAGAATTAAATACATCTTTCTAAAAAAATAAATAAAGTACACCAACTTTCTTATTGAATTGTAGAGTATTCTGTGCTGATTCGATGAAGACAGAAATCTTTCTTTTAAAAACAGGGATTTATAAAGTTAACAAAGTGAAAATTCTGATTCATTTATTATTTCCAAACCATCATTAATATTAGTAGAGATCTATTTTACGTTTTTGAACGAAATTTTATAAAGTCTCTAAGTTATCACGTACGTATTAAACAAGAAATAGCTAAAATTTGAACTAATTAAAAAATGTAAAGAAATCGCTTATAATTACCCAATGTGAAGGTTGCTAATATTTCTGTCTATTTCTTGGACCATGAACTGTTAAATCACCGTTAGAAAAAACTAGCTTGTTTTTGACTTCGTCTCTAGTTAAATGGCTAATTACTGGATATAGGGTATTTCATTTTAATCCATCCATGCGAATAACTTTGAAAATGAGCGCTATAAAAAAATGACTTCTACAAAAATTGAAGGGTACAACGGGGACTAACAATGGTGACCTTGACTTTGACCTTACAATTTATTTTCAAGATTATATCAAGGTCAACTTCAAAATGTTAAATGGAAACCCCCAATTTTGACTCCGGAATCGGATAGAGCGAGGATGAATTAAAATGAAACACCCTGTATATACTAATTCGTGTTTCTACCAGGGACACAGTAATTGTAATTTATGTCATTAAACCAACTTTTTTTACAACCAAGCATAAAAATTGAATTCTATTTGTATTTTTGAATTAACTGAGATAGGGATATACAATTTCCTTAATTTGTTCTTTAGTAAACGTAATTAAAATTGTGAAATTAAAGTAAATTATTCTACTTGAGAAAAGCTATGTAAAAGATCATAAAGTAACTTAATTTGTATCACATAATGTTATTTTTTTCAATTATTTACCTGATATTTATTGAACATATCCAGTTTACGTTCTATTAAAAAAAAATACTGAAAAATGTCTAATAAATTTCCTGTTTCTATAGAATTAAAAAAAAAATAACAGCCTATAAAAAATTGTTTTTAATCTATAGACAACAAGTTTATAATAATAATAAAAGTTACAATTAATATAAAATAAGAGACTAATTTTTAAACCATCTGCGCACGAGTTAAATATAGGAAACTTATATGTTTAGGACACTTAACGAGAGATTTTTTGTAAGGGGCTTGAAGACTTTTTGAATAATTTTTAAAATTCTTCTGTATATACAACTTTGAGTTAAGCACTACTTTTACCTACTACTGAAGTATTCAGGCTATGTAAAATCTGGTACCATTAATCATTTATCTAATTTTAATTAAACCTTTTATTTTTAGAAAACATTGAAACCCATCAGAATATAATCAGCTACCCTTATTGTATCAGTATAGTTTATTATATTTTAAACACTTTCGTATTGAAAAATAATTTTAACATTAATTTTATAAAGACGTTATCCTAATTGCCATAAAATAAATAAAAATAAGAGATTGTTAAAACCTGATAAATTGAAGTCGAATGTTTATAGTACCTACTCGAACTGACAAAAAATATACTAACTGTAAGCAGAATCCATTCCGTGCTAGTGGAAAATAATCTCGATTTATGAGCTAATAAAAATTTTCTTGGCGTGGGAAAACGACGTCCACTTACAGCAAGTAGGTTTCATGTTAAAGCAAAATAAGAACTCCACGGGTGGAATTTTCTTTTTCCGATTAGTACCCACTTTTGTCAGTATATAAGGCAAGTATAATATGAAATTTAGCCGGTCAAATATTGCTTTTTAAAGAAGCTCACCACCCAAAAATCAAGCCATGTTTATAAAAATGAAACTCGCGAAGTCTTCCGTTAAACAATAGCAGATTGGACCCCCTCGTTGTCTGCTCGTTCGACGCAGCAGTGTTCGCGAAGGAAGCGAGGGAGAGAAAACGAAGGAGGCAGGCGCGAGAAGAAGCGAAAGTTGGCTAAAAGAGAATGCGAGAAAGCGGGCGGCCGGCCGGGCGCACCGGTCAGTTAAACATGCGCATATTGCATGAAACTGGTAGCGCGAGAGCCGACCTCTGTATTAACACCTCCGCCTCTTTTGCAACGCTCTCTCCCTCTCCCTCCCTCTCTTTCTCTCTCTCTCTCTCTCTCCGATCTGATACTGCCTCCGGGCACTTATACTGACTGAACGCGCGGCGGCGACGGCGGCCGCGCACGCCGGGTGTGACGATTTGCTCTTTTTTAGTACGACAAGATCGTTTTTCCTCTCCGATTCTTAATGAACATCGCGCTCGCGCGTACTAACGGCTTTTCGCGCTGCTGCTGCTGCCCCGACCGGCGCGCGCGTTTCACTTTTTTTCTATACATCTCTTGCTCTCTGTCCGTACTCTTCGTACCTCTGGCTCTGGCTGCGAAAATCTTTATATCCTTTATTTTTCTCAGTGAAATGACGAACAATCTTGTTTATTTTCATGTGCATAAGTATAAGCTGCTGAGAAAACATTAAATTTATTCAGAATGCCCACTGGAGTAAAATCAATTTCGTACGTCCAACTTTAACGAAAATTAAATGCATCATGAATCGGAAGCGCGGAGCCACTTTAATTACGCTTCATAAATATTTTAAAAGCATGACACAATGGCTCGAGTTCGATCCAGTCGGCTGGAAGCCCTTTTCCCCGAATAATGCCGAGTATTAAATCGTCATACGATTTGTCTTGCATTATCTCGGCCTTTGCATCGTCCTCCACTCTCCGTTCACATCCAGCTTATATACGCCCCAAAGTCCCCCTTTCGAGGCCGAAAGCCCAGCCGCGCGCGAGAACACAAAAGACAGAAGAAGCTCGCGCTCGCGAGTGATTTATGCAAAGGAGCAAGAGGCATTAATAATTAATAAACTAGCCGGAGAAATATATACGAACATCTGCGCCCGCGACACTCGCACCTTTCTCGCCACGCGCGAAAAGAGGGTCCGACCGTCCTTTTTGTCTCTGTTATTTATCTTTTCGGCCGAAAACGCGCGATTTTCGAATAAGAAGCGGCCGCGACGTCGATTTATCCCTCCTTGCTCTTTCGGCCATTGACTCGCTTTTGGCAAGTTCGATTTGCGTGTATTTGCAAGAGTCCGGCCGTCTTCGAGACTAGCATTGTGCGTGTGAATGTAAAGTAACGCTGAGGTAGATGTGGACAAATAATGTCCGATGGTTATTTTTGCGTACACGATTTGCTCGGCTCAATATTGTTCAAGTCGCGTAAACACGAGCTTCAATATTTATCTGCTCTGTATATAAGTTAGACCTTGCATGGTCGCTCTTTCTCAATGTGCCAACTTTACTCTCTCGCGTACTTAAAGTCGCTAAATCGTTTAACGATCCTCGTTTATGGAGGGTGGATCGAAGGCGACGCCTCCTTGAATTAACTCTCGCTGGAATTTATACGTACTGTCTTGTTTGATTTAACGTCGATGAACTTTTCTTCTTGGATTCTCAAGGCTGCAAGGATTAATTGTGCTTTAAAGACTTTGTGTACGCACATTGTGAAAATTTATATAGCTATTCAGAATTGGCTTTCAAATAAAGTATCAAATTACGCTTTAAATACACTTTTAGATTTTTTATCAAATAAAAGTGATATTGGACATTTGGAATAGCGACTCGTACCTCTCAAAACACTTCCGCATATCAAAACTCGTTATCTCCTCCGAATGCAATCCGGATCGTCGGTGTTTTTTGCCCAGCTATACTTACATACAGAGTATCGCCGAGTAAATTTTTCGATCCAATAAATCACAATTAATTAGCGAAGCGTACAATGACGCGGCAGGGATGGCAGTGTAGTTTGGGCTCTCGCATTTGTTTCATAGCCGGCGGCGCCATAATTATTGTCTCGAGATCGCCAACGTCGCCGGCAAAGAAAAAACTTTGGCGGCGACTACTCGCGCGCGGGCTGCAGTATAAAAATGAGCGAGAGCGTGACTCGCACGCTCTTATAAATGCGCGCTTGCGCACAGAGAGAAAGAGAGAGAGAGAGAGCGAACTGGAGGATTTGCATTCCTGCGTCGTGTGCAAAGTTTAGAATGTTTATTCATTCGCGCGCCTCTCTTTCGAATCTCGCTCTCTTTCTATCGTGGCGCGAGCGCATTTCTTCTTTGTGTACGCGAGAAAGCGTACAGCTTAAACGGAATTCCGCCTCCTCTCCGCGCTCGCGCCGATAATTAAGGAGTTCGCGCGCGCGCGCGCTCAGCAAAGGACAACGACGAGAGGCAGATCCCGATGAATATAAAGAAGCGCGTGTGTGCAAGCAGCAGCAGCAGCAGCAGCAACAGAGAAAGAGAGACCGTGAAAACTTGATTAGCTTGCCGGCAAGTGCCTACATTAGTGCGCCGCCGGCGCGAGGGCAGGAAAAAAGTTTGTTAGAGATAAGGACGAGTTGCGCTGCTGCTGCTGCTGCTGCTGCTGTGCTGCCGTTGTTGCCTGTTTGAGAGTGCGGCTATTCAAGGACTTTTTTACTTCGGGGAATTGCGTTGATGTCAATTGAAATAGCGATGTGGAGCTACGTGTGATTTCATTCAGAAAAAATCCAAGAGACTTTTGTAGTTTGGGCTTAAAAAGAGAATACTGATAAGACGCTTCATGACAACTAGCAACTGCGGGGAATCGGATTTATGTCTTGTATATATGGATATAATTTATTTTATAATTATCAAAATGAATTTTAGCAATTATTTGTTTAATAATATATATTTTCAACACATTTGTCTTTAAGAAAAAATGTACAACAGTTGTTCTTCGAATTCGGTGAATATTAACGAACCAAAACGTCTTTGAAAATTGTAGGAGAACAAACTTAAAGGTAAATCTCGTCGTTCGCCAAGCATTCATTAGCGTATACCGACAAAGCTGGAGCATCCTCGGCTGCTCGCAAAGAATTTAAAAGAGACATTTACCGTTCAATAGCGAACTCATACCTCGACAAATAATGTTAGAAATATAATATCGCGGGTATAAAGCATTGAAACATCCCCGCAGCTAACGCAGCCCAAAAATTGTCCCTTCGCCCCGGTGGCATTTTCACGCTAATTACGGCCCACTTTCTCCGCCGCCTGTGTACCTACAGCTCCGGCGGCCTTACGCGCATAATAGGGCGCAAGAAAATCTCCGAGATTCCGGTATACTCTCTAGCCTCGAGAGGGAGAGGGGAGCTGCGCGCCGCGCGACAAAATATTTTGAGAAATCCGGCGAGCCGTGAGTAAACGGTTTAAAGGGACCCATTTTTGCGCCTCCGTTGCTCTCTCTTAACTTGTCGCTCGGTCGCGCGACCGCCGGGGGAACAATTCATGCCTGAGGTGCTCTCTATGCCAGCCGACCTACACTTGATAATTGTCAATGCGCGAGCGGCGTTGTCGCAACGGATCATCTGCAGGCAGCTGCGGCGGTCCGCTCCCTTTGTCGGCTCGATATTTCTTTTTTCTATATCGATAGGTAGTTGCGCGCCGCACTTAGCCTCTCTCGCAAGTAAAAATAATCCGCAAAAACCGGCTCGCAAGCCCGGATGGGACGCTCTATATGCGACATGTGCGCCCGAGCGTGACGCTGCGACCGGGATTTATCATGCTTTATTTGGCACGCGGCTATGGGAATATTAGTTTTCGATTGCTCTGCTTTTAGAGCCCGAGCATCTTCGAATATTGCTCCGGCGGTTGTAAGAAATAAAGAAAAAATTGACGCGCTTCAAAAATGCGGCGGGAAAATTAAAAATAACGAGGCAATAAAGCCGCTCGCAGTCTACTTTCTAACAATGATCGTAAGCCGAACCGAAAAGAAGAAACCGCGGTGTAGTGAGCCCATCGAATTTTTTTCTCTCGCTCCTCGCGCGCGATAATAAAAATTTATTCCTTCCAGAATACCATTAATTAGCGGCTAATTTTCTTGGGCTCTCCTCGCTTGCACACTTTATCGAGCGCGTAATTAATGCGCTTCTTTAATAAATTGGCATTCTTTCTCGGGAAGCGCGTCGGGAGCGCACATCAAAGGGGGACAGAGAGCGGCCGCTCCTTATCCGCGTCTGCTCGCGGAAAATCATTTTCCTCGCCGCGCGACTCTAGCTAGTGCGAAAAATTCCGCGCAGGCTCTCTATACGGTCAAATCCCGACGCGCAGTCTAGTCATAACGGCAAAAACGGCCCGCTCGAGCCGCAAAAACTCCCTTCCTACGCAGCATCCAGCGCGCGATGGATATAAGTCGTAGGTGAAAAATGGGCTAATTGCGCGCTGCAAACGACTCGGGATTTTTTTGCCGGCGGCCGAGCGTGCGCGTCATTAAATTCATTAACGCGCGCGGAATGCTCCGTGCATATACCCTGCCGATCGCGCGCTCGTGTTGCTCGATGCGCTCAAGGCGCTGTCTCCAGGTGGCGAGGCACGCCGTGGCTCTCTCCTGTTTAGGTCTGCGCACCACGTGTCTGCCCCCGTCGGAGTCTACACAGCGCGAAGAAGATTTCTTGCCGCGAGCGGCAAAAAGACGCGCATACCGTCATCTTTGCACGGACCTAGGGGGCAAATCGTGCTGGCTCGGGCTAATTTTCTTTTAGCCGACGCTGGGGAGATTGGACTTCGTTAGTTTTTATTGTTATGGCACGGCGGACGGTGTTGTCGGGATTAATTGGGGTATTATTGGGCTATGAGTAATGGCTGGCCTTAAGGTTGATTTTGAATTTGGAAAAGCAACCATTTACAGGCGACGTCAATTTTTTTGCTCGATAGTAAACTCGCAAAAATTTTAATGACTCGCAATGAAAAAAGCGTTGCACTTTTACAGTTTATATAGGTTAAGGCATACCGTACTTCAAACCGCTCTCGTCATATGAAACCTGAATTCCTAAAAGCCAGCAAAGTCTTAAATAATTTTAATAGAAACGGCCAAGGCCGCAGTCAATCGGTCTCGAAGCCACAGCTGACGGACCGTTAATGGCCAGCTCGGAACAAAACCTCGCTGTGCGCGCTCGCTCCGCATCTATAGCAAGCGAGACACGCGTATACAGTCGCATCCGTCGCACTCGTCAAGATTCCCTAAACGGAACTGGCGAGCTTCTCCGGCAAGAAGAAAGGGAAAAAAAATGCAGCACGCGCGTTATTATGGAGCGGATCGGCCGAGAGAGCGATTGGCATCATAAGCGAATGGCTTTTTGCGCCTGCAGCTGATGCGCGTGCGCGCTCGCCTCCTTCATTTGTGCAGCCGCGAACTCGTAAAACCGATCTCCTTATTTTTCTCTCCTTCTTTCTCGCGCGCGCGCTCCGAGATTTTTATGCCTTCTAAAGGCAGCCTATGGGCTTGACTAATGTCCTCTGCGCGCGCTCTGCCTGCCAAGTGCGACTCTGCGCATTGTGAGGGCTCGTCGATCTGCAATTAATTTATTAGCTTTTTTATTATTGATGATTAACTAATTAAGGGGCTTCGTTTAAATGTTTAATATTTCGGCATTATGCGGTATTATTAGATGCGGGTGTTTATATTTATAGAAATAGTGATTAATGCTCGAGCGGTCTGGTTGTCGTCATAAAAATTGAAACGCGCAACGATAATCCGCGTGAAATCGCCGAGACGAGAAAAACAATAATCAGTGCGCACCGCATGCTTACAAGCGGCGAGCACGCGAGCGGCGTATAAACCGGAGAATTCCAAATATTATGATGAGCGAGTTTTGAATTAGAAGGGGAGTCAGGCGGGCGTGCAGGCCCGAAAAAATTTCACAGATGCTGAACTGTGCTGCGCGCGCATGACGCAAACATGCCCGTTTGTATACTTACTGCCAAAAATTTGGGGAATCTCAGTACGCCCCCGATGTATCATCGTTTGTGGTCTCTACGCTGTGAATGCTGTGTGTATTCTCCTAAAATATTTCTCAATTCTGCATTCAGTTTTGCTTTTAGTAGACATTTATTACTCGTTATTATTAAGGTTACGTTGCAATGATTTATAAATTATAAGAATGGAAATGATTACTAATTAAAATATTATTGGACTATACTGTGCTACATGTTTAAATTTTATTTTTATATTGGGATAATAAACTTTCAGGTCGGAATAATAAAGCAACAAAGCGGTCTCGAGAACACTTTCAAGAATCGTAGTTTTAAAAAAATTAAAACTTGATGATACTATATAAGGAAAATTTTTTGTACCGCATTTTCTGTTAAAAAACATTATTATTTTAAAAAGCGCATTATATTTTTTTGTTATACAATGCACTTATTTCATAAACATTTAATTAGACTTTCAACAAATGCTTTTAGAAAGCTTACATTTCTCATTTTGATTAATCATAAGGTCCATTATAACCCCAAGCCAACATTCAAGAAATTTGAAATTCCCTCAAAAATGATCCCGGTCTCGGTCGGTCCAACACTCTATCAACATTGTACCAATTTGTTTTTCTTTTGTCCATCTCATCCACAAGCCGGCGGGCAGTTTTCGGTTTTCGGGCCGTATAGTTTATTATGCCTCGGCGCATGATCGACTCGATCGCGCGAAGATAATGTACGGAAATAATCCGGCTCGCGCGCGAGCTGGAAGATTGATCGACGGTTGTTTAAATAGACAGACGCGCTGTATTAACCGCACGGCCGGAAGGAGCCTGCCGCGGGTTTATAAGCCGCTGTGTATAATCTACAATGACGTACCGCATCGCGAGCCGAGCTCATGGACTATCGGAAATATACCGCGATCCATGAGCATTTATCGTTGGAATATAGCTCGCCACGCTCTGGTTCGCCCGCTTTTTTTTTCTTTTTTTTTCGGAGGGCATTGTGCGTAGGCAGAATTTACCTTTTGTTTTTCGAACGCGTCATTTATTTTTCGCTTCTTGCTCCACCTTTTTTATAATCCATTCATTTTGTGTAATGCGAGGAAAAAGTTTACATTGTATAATCTATTTCGATGCTTTAAACATTCTGACAAGTGATCTATTTAACATGACCGTTCATCTGATTCATTGAAATTGAATGTTAATGCTTGGGTACTTGATGTATTTTTGAATGTTACAGAAACATCGGGTTAGTCATTAATGTTCATACTGTAAATAGTCCAGTCATCGAAATATGCATGATTCAGACACTGGGGGGTTGAAAAAAAAATCCAATGATTTATTTTACTTTACATCTATTTATAGAGTCTGGAGCAGACAAAATAATTTCTACCCTGGATTCGTTTTTAAATTTTATGTATATTGAAATTTTAAAAGATTGTTTTTAATAGTACGCCTAAATAATCATCGATATTTATAAAACATCGTTTTATATAAGTTAGTGTTTTGAATGAATTTTATTATTCAAAAGCCAAAGCGTGAATCAGTAAAAAGCTTTATGAATTCGTGATATTCAGCTGGCACACAATACCGTTTTATGTTCGAAAAACTAAATAGAGCGCTTATTAGCATGGCCATTCTCGAAAAGTGTATAACGTGCACGGGAAGCGGCGCCAACCACAAAAATGTCAAAAAAAGGAGGAGAAAAAAGAGCCTAGCCAGCGGAGCCGGGCCAACGTAATCCAGCCTTACGGTCAACAGCCTATGACTAATATAACAATCTCCGAAAATTTACGAGCGCTCGTAAAGCCAGAACCGCATTCGGAATACACGTGTGCACGCGCGACAACTGTCCAGCGCGCGCGCATCTACCTAATCATATTCAGATGGCTCGCGATAGAGCGGAAGCTAGACGAATGGACAAAAAAAGAATGCCGTCGCGGCGCGCATTTTCAGTCGAGAATTCATCGAGACATTTCGCCGCGGGAAAAGTAGGCGATAATTTTTTGTCCTCCAAGAATGCGCACTCCCCTGCAGCAGCAGCAGTGCGAGCGTGCATATAAGACACATACGCGCCGGGCGCTCGTAAAATTTCACGGTTGCCCTAAGAGAGCGTGGAGGGGCAGCAGCAGCAGCAGCAGCAGGTAATAGTGTCTCGGCTCGACCTTCTCTCTGTCTCTCCCTGGCGAGAGCGACTGTACAAGCATTTCCCTCTTATACACACACACTCGGGGCGAGTGTCTCTCTGCCGGATGACATCCTTTAAAGGCCCCGAGAAGCCTCTATCTTTATCGTTATGCGTCGTTGTTTCAAGCTCTTTATGCCCGACACGGGGCCCCATTAACGTTTGATTTACAACTTTCTACGAATCTATAAAGGTGACTTGGTCGCCGACTTCTCGGCGAGCGAGCAGCACCGGTTCGGGGCTGCCAGTGCACAGGCACACACACGCCGTGTTTTCGTTTCGTTTTTTTACTTTTTTTATTTTCTCTTCGCTCAGCGCCTCGTCTTTCGCTCTCTCAGCCAGCGCTGCTGCTGCTGCTGCTGCTGCTGCTGCTGCTGCTGCGATCAGCTGGCCCTCTGCCTCTGTCTCTCGGTGGGTATTAGGGAGGCGCAGGGAACCAAGAGAACGGCCAATTAAACAAAAAAATGATTCTATTAGAAATACAAGAGAGCTGGATTTTTTGAATTTCTTTTACAAGGATTTTGTGAAATTTTACGCGCTGGGAAGGCTTATTTATTGGGAGGTAAGGCGGGACGTGTATGCGCTGTGTCTTTCTTTATTTTGGAAAAAGAAAGCGAAAGCTGTTTCGGTGGGAACTCGGACGATTAATGTTTATGTTGAAATTAATGAGGTGTTTCTTTGTCTTGAGCTATTGTATTTAACAATAAAATTTTATGGATTATATACGCGTAAACAGCACTTTAAGATTTAATTTATTATAAACATTTTCTCTCTCTAGAGAATAATAAAAAATTATTTTTATGAAGAATGTGTAGGCATAATTAAAATATTTAAGCATATTAATGTAGGCATTGTTTAAATTCTAAGAAACGTGAAAATTTCATTTTTACTTAGCATTTATTTAAATTTAAGGTCATAAATTTTCGGTCCGACCCTGTCATTTTAATTACATAAATATTCATAAGTATTTTTCTTTTCTGAAAATTTAATGAATTATTTTCACAGAAAATCCTCTCAAATAATTTCTCTAATTGCATTCTGTATTTGCAGTAATCGTATAATTCTCTCAATTTTACTTATCCTCTTATGCATTATTAAATTATACGATATAAAGGAATGATAAATTTGATTTTTCTTTGCTTTTAGTGAAAAACTTGTTTCGGGCAGAAAGGCAATAACTTTGTGTTAAAAACGCATCGATAAAGTTATTATACGCATGCTTTTAGAGTTTATTTAATATAATTGTGCATTTATGAGTGTATCTTCGTGTTGATATCCGCGAGCGCTATTATAAGAAATATTATGGCAATCAAAATTTTTATTGGCTGCGTTATTTTTGAAGCGTTGATACTAGTATAAACGCACACAGGCACATAACGTTTTACACATACAGAAAAAGAGGTAGATATTTCGTTTAAATATATAGAATGATAAAATATTCTTTCTTAAAAAAAGGGCATATCTGCTATCTCATTTTATTTTATGCCCACTTTATTCATTAACGAGCTTCTTGAGTCCTCGTATTATCATAAAATTCATGAGCCGCATAAATTATTTCACAGGCATCGATAACGCATGCACAACGGCATTACTCGAGATTCCCAAAAGCGGGAAAAAGAAGGCTTCCAGCCATTACCGAGCCCCCAAAGACAATAAAAGTGAAAATAAAAATGGAGAGGAAACCCGTAGCGAGCTAGAGATCGAATCGATAAAAATTATATCGTAGGGTCGACTGTTAAAATTAAAAATCTCCTGCCATAAAACCTACTCCAGCTCGAAAAAAGTCCACTCTTTTGGAGGCAGGACCACCCCACGTTATGATCGGGGCGCGGCGCAGCGTCGAAATATACCCACGAGATACGCACTCGACTGTCTCTCTCTCTCTCTCTCTCTTCTCTCTCACTGTCGCTCGATGCGACTATTTTACGCTCATAAAATAATGCAAGCGCGCGTATGTGTATATAAACGTTGTCGCGGCGCGCGCTCTCGCGCTGGAACTTAATTTATTTTATTGCCGTTCGAAGTTTATGATGGATGAAGGGTGATAAATCTGTTGCGCCTGCACTGTAAATTTTTATTTCAATAAAGTGCAAGCGCGAGCGGATTTTTTCGGCCGGGAGAAAAATGAAACTGCCAGGAGTAAGTTTTTGCGCGAATAAAAACAATGCGACATCCTGTACAAAAGTGTATACGAGTATACGTGATTGTAATGCTCGATGTTTTACTTTTTAGCGAGGCGGAATTTACACGAAAATGATTTCAGAAATGTTAATTAAATTTGAAAAAGAAGGCGGGGAATCGATGTTTATGCAGTAAAGTGCATTTGGAATCCTGCTCGCTTGCAGATGCTCAGCTATTATAATAGCAGCACGGTATCCATTTCAATTGTAAATACGAGAATGAAAATTAATGCAAATAGATACAAATTAATGAAGAATAAACGTCTAATTTACTCGCGTCTTATAGCTCGTAAAGTTTGAACGCTCTAATCTCCGCATCGATCGGATTTTTATTCTAAATAGTCAAGTCTGTTGTGCTGGGAGAGAGGGGTTTGAAGGGGCGAGAGGCGCGAGTATCGCAATAATAAAGAGGCTGGGTAAAAATGGGGGCAGCATGGAAGGCGCGTAGGAATAAGGCCATGCTATCTTGGCCAAAAATCAGGCTGTCGACATTAATCCTGGAAGCTAGCGTAAGAAATAAAACTGTTTTCTCAGCAAAGGCGCGCGCGGGGCAAAAGGAAAAACTGCCCCCGAAGCCAGAGGAGATATCGCGCTCTCCGAGGGCTCCTCCTCAATTAGAGACGAAGTAGTAAGGCAAGGTTATATGCACGCGACAGACGCACTACACACGCAATCCGTATCGAAAAAAAGACGAGCTCAGAGAGAGGGGCGCATTTTACAGGCCTCCTTTTATATCGGCAAATACAAATTATTATCCTACCGCGCGGAGAGCTCACGGGATGTAGTTAACTCGTTTCTCTCTCCCTCTCTTTCTCTACCTCTCTTTCTCTCTCTCTCTCTCTCTTCACGCGCACGCACTCGCTCCGAAAACTTCCCATCGTCAAGATCATCTCTCGTTCTCTGGGGCCGCGCTCGCGGTAATTGATAGAGTGGTAAAGTGACGGAGGGGGCGGCGGTCGCTCTTTCTCTCGCTCTGTATATGCGTGCGTGAATGGTCGGAGGAGGAATAAGAGGAGAGCAAGGGAGAGAGGGAGGCGACGATCCTCCAGAGATGAATCACGCGATTCCCTCCCTGCTTCCTGTGCGCAGCGCTGGATTTTGCTTCGCGGTTAATGTATATTATATATATAACGGCCGGGCTGAAGAGGCCCGAGGTGAGGTTGTATTAGCGCAATCTTAGGAGAAAATGAGAATGAAATGGAAAAGGTAAGGATTCCATGGGATCCGTTTGATGTACGCTGCTTTCGTAGGTGATTTTAAAATTCAAATAATTTAATGCAAAAACTGGATGAAAAATTAAATAGGTCATATTGAAATTTTCCCGAAATATTAAACTGCAGCTTTCTAACGAAAATTTCTACATTTTCTAACCATTTACTCGTCATTTCACCTAAATAGCAAGAAAATGTGAGAAATACGTTTCAAAAATGAACAAAACATGGCCGTGTTACAATCAGAGTTTTGAATTAGACTTAAACTTTTAAATTGCTGTAATAATGACTGTGCACAAGCATCGATTATATATGTTTCCTGGTATCGAATTTTAGCCAGCCAAACAAATCACTGAACCGGACAAACAAAACAACCCCTTCCCTCTGGTCCCAAGAATTTACTCTTCCGAAAAATGCATTCTTCTCGTCCAAGGGTATATATATATGCACTAATTAAATCCAGAATCCTGGCGACAGCTTACGAGCGCTCGAAGGAGCATTTTACGATTCGCATCGGCGGGCAGCTGGGGCGTATGGCGGGCCTTATCGCCAAAAGCTCCCGTGTGTGTGCCACAGTTAAATTCGCCGCGCGGCGGCGGAGCATCAGGTATACAGCTCTGCGAGAGCGAGTCGCTTGGGCTATCGAGCTCCTCCGATCGTTCAAAAAAATTATCCGGCTAACGAGGGTAGCAGCGCGTGGTCGCGCGACAACGCGGAATAATGACGGCTAATCGGCCGGGCCGCGCGTGCTAATAGTATTCGCGATATACCGAGAAAGATCGGAGGTGTGGGAAGATGCCGGGCCACCGAAAAAAGAGGAGGGAGGAGGCTAAGGGATTATAGGTCCTCGCGTGTGAGAGCGGACCCTAGAGCGCTCGAGGCGAGAGAATATGGCGGCCCACGAGAGAGGCTCGAGGAAGCGGGCAAAAAGAGAGGAAGAAGAGAGAGAGAGAGAGAGAGTGAAGAGATCGAGGGGTCATAGGTGAAGAAGCCCGGCCTCTCGTGCAGCGCGCCAGCAGCTGGGCGGAGAGAGAACCAGCCCGGAGATCCGATCGCAGGGATTCGCTCCTTGCAAATTCCCGTACCGATGCGGGGAGAGAGAAAGAGCTGCACGCTGCTGCTGCTGCTGCTGCTTTAAGCCGCGCGTTTCATGCTCCTTTTTTCTACACTGACGGAGGACGCCACTCTGCACTTAATGTGTAATTACTTTTTCTTCGTTATTGCCCTTTGTTCTGCTACAAACTTGGCAAATTTATCATAAGATTTATTAACAAAGTCTATTTTTGCTTCATAAGCAATCTGATCATATCTAAATTGCTAACCAAATATCACTTTCTGAGTATCGAATTTTTAAAAATGTTATTTTTAAAACAGTCGAGAATTAGGCTACTTTATATTAGCTGTATTTTTAAGTAGGATTTGTATATACAATCAATTCAAGATTCTATGTGCAGAGTCAAGCAATGAAGATTGCTAATATTTACCTTTTGAATTTTTACCGAATAAGACAAGTAAAAATGTAACCTTCGATAAAACAAAAAATATCACTTATGCGGTTACCGATATTAGTCGCTCTAACTCGACTAATAAGCAGAACGTATGACCTTCGAGTTACAGATCTTAATCAAACTTTGGGATATGTTTGTGAGTAGAAAAATAATTAAAGCTATAGTCGTACTGTTTAACGCTTTGGAGAATTTAAGTTATGGACCTTCCTGTAGATCTGTAATGTTTATAGTCTTATTTTAACGAAAATTTGAAAAAAAAACTCCTACTTGAAATATGAATAATTCAATCGAAAAAAATCAGAATAAATTTACAATAACTAAAATTAAAGTAAAGAAAACAAACTTCACTTTACCGTTTTCAGAGCTAAAAGCTTGTAATTAGGACTAAAATTGTGCTAGTTTAAAAGTTAAGCAATGAAAGTGTACCGAAAATTATCATTAGTCCATTTCCATTAGTCCTAATTATTAATTCTTCATTCTGAAAACTATAAATTGAAGCTTGCTTACTTTGAGTTCAGTTATTGGAAATCTATTCAGAACTTATGTAGATTGAGTTAATCACATTTTAAGTAGAAGTTCTTTTTCACATTTTCCTTAAATTTCCATAAAAGTTTATAACTTGCTCATAAGCTTCAGAAGAATGGTTTTGTTCATTTTTGATACTTAAAAATATGCCCCAAAATTTCATCAAATTATTTGACCTAAAGGTCATAAACGAATCTTCTGGAAATATCTTATTTTTTGGTATTATAAAATTTTATATATCCAATATGATTTACCTGCAAGTTATAGATTTTATTAATAAAAATAAATAAAATCCATAACTTGTTGGTAAATCAATCAAACCATTGAAATTTTATGTCTAGGTATCGATTTATACAGCAATGAATGCTGTGCACCGGTAAAGCGCCCTCTAGTCTATCAATAAAATTTTATGCTTATTTTAACTTATTTATCGTACTGCAAAAAATATAAACAAAGCTTTGCCACGTGCATTAGGTAGTGAAAAATTTTTCTCAAATAATTTTATAAATAAAAATGCTAAACTGAAATTATGATTTGAAAAGAAAAATTGTAAGTGTGGTGGCAAGCAGTCTGCTCGCTACCACCGCGTTTGCAATTTTTCTTTTTAAATCATAATTTTATTTTAACATTTTAATTCATAAAATCTTCATTGTCTACTACACGTGGGAAAACTTTGTTTTTATGTTTCTTTTTTGAAAAAGTTTGGTAAAATAAATATTTACTTTTTTCATTAGACTAGAGGGCGCTTCGTCGAATAGAGCATTTTTAATATTTCTAGTTGGATAACTTTAAGTGGAAACAGCCGTCTGATGAATGACAGTAACTACTGATTTAGTATAATATTTAATCATTTCATATTTATTTTATCAAGTGTATATTTGTAATAAAATATTAATTAATTGGTTTTACAGTAACATTAGAACAATAGATATTATCCTTTTACATATGGAGCAACCCAAATAAAAAATAATAATCATCGAGTACCATTATTACATGAATGTGTAAAGCGCATTAAAAAAATTATTTTCGATTTCCGGAAATGTATGTCTTTTCCTTCTTCAATGCTCCGTCTTTCAATGTTGTATGCGCCCCGACAACGACGATTTCATGGTTTGTTTTGGAGAGAGAGAGAGGGAGGAAGAAAGAGAGACTGAAGGGACAGAGCCGCATAGGATAGGAGACGCAGAGAGGAGTTTGGTATATACGCGAGGAGAGCTTCGCGGGACCGATAATGATCTTTATGCGAGAAAGAGAGAGAAAGAGAAAGACGGGCCTCTCCAAGTTAAAATATTATGCTCGTTAGAATCCAAATTGGGGTTTCTTCTTTAAGGGGCTACGTATACGCAGGTATTTATAATTTGAAACGCATGCCCTTTTTTTATAAAGCCGCGACGTCTTGCGCAGGCGCAGCTCTTTCTCTTTTACTCTCCGGGAGCATCAGTTCCGATCAACATGTGGGGGAAGGAAAAGAGTCATTCCTTTGTTTTGGCCAGACGACGGCCCTTTCGCAAATTTGCTTTTGTTTTAACGGAGTTGTTCCAGTTATTTACTTTAATTAGAAGCTACTGCTGAAAATTAAACGACTGCTATCTGTAATCTGTAGGAAGAAAAAGATCATTGTTTTAAAATCATAATGATTAAAAATTTTAATTTTCATTATAAAATTAATCATTAAATGATTCTCCATATAAACTAACGTTTAAGCTTAAGTCACCCGTAACAAACTCCAGCAAGCATTCTTTTTCAAAATGCAAAAGAGCCAGCAGACTTGCCTGCAACAAAACTGCAAGCACTCTCTGTGTGACATCCTAGCACACGCATACACACTCGTTGCCGTCGACGCCATAATACACGCTACGTGCTCGATCTGATCGAGCCTAAAAGGGAAAGAAAGAAAATCAGCATCGAGAGAGACGACAACGCTCGCGCGCGCGTGCGGCATATGGACTCCCATATACACAGAGAGAGAAGAGAGAGAAGAGAGAGAGAGAGAGAGAGGAGGCGCGGGCGGCTACTACCGATCGTCGCGGGGAATTAATTACGCGGCGATTCGCGATTGGAAACTGGGCCCTGGCGATCGTCCTCGTCGAGCGCGCTGGTAGATTCGCAGGATAATCCAACCTAAACGCGCCGGACCACCGGCATCGACGGGGGCGCCACCGCGTCCCAAGCGCGATATATAGGTAAGCCCATACACGCTTTATAAGAGAGGAGAGCAGAGCCAAAGAGAGAGAGGAAGAGGAACATACGAACGCCCTCCTCCTCCTACTCCGTCTCTGTTGTTTTTAATTATGTTTATAATCAACGCGCTGGCATGTCTATGGTAATCGTAGCCCCCCCCCCCCTCTCTCACCTCCTGTATGTACAGGATCACGCTGTTGGCCTACCGCCCGCGCTTACTTACGTGTCTCTCTCTGTGTATAAGAATATATCGGCAGCCGACGATTTACAGCATCCAAGGTGACTTGTCGTCTGTGCTGCGCTCGTTGCAGCTCCTGTTCGCTTCTCTGCCTCCTCGGCCAATGAGTGAGAAGGAGCGAGATCGTCTGGCTCCAAAGCCTTCGCTGCTTTTATTAATCAACGGCTATAACTGGCCTGCTGCTGACTGCTCCAACGAAAGGGATATCGACTTTTTGCCATTGTATTTGGCTCTCTTTATTGGAGATGAATGGATAAGCTTTAAAATATTGTCTTTTCGTACAACATAAACCTTTTTTTAGACTTCTTTATTAAGGTTGCTATTAATTATTTTGTTTAACGACTTGCAGTGAAATAAATTTTATGCCTTTCGCTGATATGTAGGATTTTTGTAAGAATGAAATAAAAGAAGCGTTTTATATCAGATTGAAACGAACAAGAACGTGGTATTTAAAATATCATTAAAAAGATAAATTTTTAATTGATTTAGCTGAGATTTCTAAACTTCCTTTATTTGCGGCGATCAAATGTTTTATTAGCCACAAAAATATTAGCATCATAAAAAATGACTTGGAAATGTTTTATACGCTATAGAACGATTCAAAGAATAATTACGCATAACTTTACATTTTACTCACCTACAAAAGAGGTCTTTTTACATTTTTCCTCAATGAAATTATAGAAACGGGAATCATTGAACAATAGCTTGAAAATTTCCACAATATGAATCAACTACAGAATTCACAATCACTCATTTCCATTTTAAATTACATAATGAGTCTTTCACTAACGGCTATTACGTCACCCTCCAGAACTTTCTACTCTTATTATTGTAATCGTGATTACTTCGCTTTTGTTTGCCTGGACAACGGGAAACCGAAAACTTCGATTCAGTCAATATTTTTTTTAATACTTAACGACGTGGATGAAATAATATTAATTATAAAAAGTAAACACGTATTCAACAATGAAGTGATATTACCCAATAGTCATTCAGCTACAAAAGCATACTTACAAAAGATATGTATTCAGCAGAATTTTATTTTTCCTATACCTCAGATATAATACATTGTGAACATCTAGAGATTGTCATTGTGAAACATCTTTGCACTTCCTTAACAAATTGCAAACTTAAGAACATAGCGAGTCGCATTGGATGTATCACTGTTTAAGATGTTAACGACGTTACAATCAAAGAGCAGCCAATTGATTCTTTGAACAAATTGTCTATCCTCCTCCAAGCGCAACAAAGCACAATTGCAGGCAGTGTATCTCTTCAATCAAATCCCAGCACACTCGAGGCATTATGCATTCCAAAATCAAAAGCCTGCCATCTCGAACCGACAGCGCAGTAGCAACAAAAGGAAAGAGTAGCCGCTCAGTAGCAGAAATATATATATATACGCTATCACTGCACTATCGTCCGGCCATCGAGGACACATTATAGGCTGTATGATTACGTATATATAGGGGCGATCTCTCGAAGCGGACGTGCCTCTCTCGTCATGCAAAGTCGCATGCGCGCACGCGAGCGCACGTGCTGCTGCTGCTGGCGCAGTCGTATAGCCGAATGCAGGCACACTCGCTAATGATGCGAGCTCAGATACCATAGCGATACCTCTAATTAATTCCAGCTATCTCTGGCTCTTGATATACCTTACCGATGCCCCCATCCAAGCGCAGCTCGCGCTTGGCCCACTCTCTGGTCAAACAGTTGGCTTTTGCAAGATGCATTCCTAGCAAGGTTCTTTCAGACGGTGCCAAATCGTTATTCAATTTTTGGAAGCATTGTTTTTAACAAATTTATTATAACTCTTCTTCGCTCTTGTTCGTTCTTTTTTGCCTCTTCACAGTCGCAACTTAACCCCGTTTCATTTTCTATTTCAGTTCTTGTTTTGTTTTTAATTATTTTATGCAAACTCTTATTTAGTACAAAGTATCCAATCTTTAATAGTTACTAATTTTAGTTTATTCTCCAATATAAATACAATGTACTGGTTAAATAATAAATCTTCGTTCCTAACGAAGACTAGTACATTTCAAAAACTACCGATTTTCAACTCTCATTTAAAGATACTTTATGTGATTTT
>UELX01001451.1:0-42472 GCA_900480035.1 Eupelmus urozonus | reverse complement strand
GAAGAAAAAACACAAAAAACATATCAACGTACAGCTAAAATAGATTCCAAACAGAAAATTATCAAGAAATCCAAAACGGAAGCGACAACTGAAATATCCTTGGATGATGTCATTACACAACTTGCACCCGCAGAAGATTTTATTAGTGAACACTCGAAGCAGTTTCCTCTTGATTTGACTCAGTTTAGGAATTTCCTGTTTGAAACATATAACAGGTCTAATATTTCTGAGATTGCTTCTAAATACGCAGGGAATCTGACCGAAATTATTGACATGCTTTCGGCTGTACATAATCAACCAATCGAATCTAAATTAAAACATCGTATAGGTAGATTGAAAAAGAAACTTCTTAACTATTCTAGTGACGATTCAAGTGACTTCTCAACAACTAACGATCCCAAAGAATAAAATATTTCAAAAATGGATTCTGCAATTAAAACGCACGAAAAAAATTTAAGAATATTGTTCTGGAACGCTCGTAGCATCAAGCAACATATGGCCGACATCGAAATTGCTCTAAAAACAGTGGACATTCTTATCTGCGTCGAAACCTGGCTTACACCCAAGGATTTTATTCAATTCTCCGGATTTTTTGTCTACAGAAAGGACCGACCTAACGCCAGAGGAGGCGGTATTATTGTGTTTATTAAGAAAAATCTAGCATATACTGAAATCAAAAATCTATCTTCTCCAATTGAAAATGTTGAACTTTGCGGCATATGTGTTAACAATATCTCACCCCCTATTGATTTTATTATATGTTACCGAACTCCAGGTCACACTCTGACACAAGAACAATGGGACTTTATAATTAATAAGGTAAATACAAGTAAAAGTTCTATAATTTTGGGTGATTTTAACGCTCATAATACTATCTGGAATTGTTTACATACAGATAAGAACGGTGAATTACTTCAAAATTCCAATGAGTCGAGAGATTTGTTTATTCATAACTATCAATCTTTGACACATGTAAACTCTTTCAATAACACAAAATCAAATATTGATTTAGTCATGTCAACCTTAGATATAGCCGGAAAAATAAAGGTCGAAGTTAGAGACGAGACCTGGGGTTCGGACCATTACCCGATCGATATAAAAATTTTTACAGAAAAAAGTTGCTATGTTAAAAAATCCTTTAAACTGACTTCTACTCGTACGGACTGGCAAAAATTCAGTAATGATCTTGATGAAAACTATATTAATTTTCTTTCTTTCGATTATGAATGTTTATCTCCTGTTCAAAAATACGAATTCTTCATGAAAACTGTAACAGCAGCTATTTTGAACTCTACACCGCGCAAAAAACTAAATCCATCTCAGTTCAGATATCGAAACCCAGTTCCTTGGAGGGACGAGGAATGCGCAAAAGTTTCTAGGCTTAGACGGGCAGCTTTCAAAAAGTGGCGGTTTTTATTCAATTTAAACGACCTAATTAGATATAAAAAAGCCTGTGCTGTTGTTAAAAAAACGTGTAAGTTAAAGAAAAGAGAATGTTTTCGAAAATTTGCCGAAAAAATAAATTTTAACACAGATCCAAATTATGTATGGAGCACGTGCAATATATTGAATAATAAATGGACCACAGCGACTTTTCAGCATGTAAGTGAAAACCTTCAGCTTCAAAATAGGGCTGAAGAAACTCTTAACAAATTAATTCCCCCTTGGGTTGAATCAAATCCTACATCACTTCCAACTTGTCAGGAGAATGAATTTTTATCATCACCTTTTGATTTCGTAGAATTTAATGCAGCCTTAGATTCTAAAAATTTGAAATCTTCTCCAGGAATTGACGGCATTGATTTTAATTGTTTACAAAAACTCCCGGTTAAATACAAGCTACTACTATTAGATATTTTCAACGGCATGTTTATGGCTAACATCTATCCCGACAGTTGGAAGTGCTCGTTTGTTCATCTTATTCCTAAACCAAACAGTCAAAATCTACGCCCGATTTCACTAACGTCATGCACTTGCAAGCTATTTGAGACTCTTTTAAAAAGTAGGATTCAATGGTGGGTTGAGTACAATAATCTTATTCCTCCGAGTCAGCAAGGTTTTCGTAAAGGTAGATCCTGCTCTGACAACCTTATAAATTTGTCCTTAAAAATCGAAGAGGCATTTCTAGAAAATAAGCAAATTCTTGCCGCCTTTTTAGATGTTCAAGGCGCTTTCGATAATGTCGATATTGATATCTTATTAAGTAAATTAGCGGAAATGGGCTTTCCTCAAAATATCGTTATCTTCATCAAGTTTCTTATGCACGAGAGATATGTATACTCTGACGTAAATCCAACAATTCCGAGATTCGCGTACAAAGGAGTTCCCCAGGGCGGTGTTTTAAGCCCTCTATTATATATAATTTATGTCATATCTATCACAAAAAACATAAATAAAAATGTCTCAATAGCACAATTCGCCGACGATATAGCGTTGTATGTCAAATTCTCATCTGAAAATCGTGGTAAATGCACCCTGCAAAAAGCAATAAAAGTTCTCCAAAATAATATCTCTCATATCGGTTTAAGTTTGTCTCCTACCAAAACTGTACTTATTCATTTTAACAATAAAAATATAGCTCCTGGAAATATAGAAATAAAAATTGATAATACCATAGTCAAATCCAGCGAATCGGTACGGTTTCTAGGTATAATATTTGATTACAAAATGACTTTCAATCAACAAATCAGTAGTATCTTAAAAAAGTGTTCTAAAGCGTTGAATATTGTCAAGTTTCTCTGCAGAACTCATTGGGGCTCTGATCCTTCCACCTTGCTAACGTTTTATAAAAGCTTCGTGCGCTCTGTCATTGACTACAACTGCTTCATTTACTTTCCCAGGAAAAAAATTCTTATAGATAAACTAGAGAAAATTCAGTATAGCGCCATTCGCTCAGCCTTCGGGTACCGCATGTCCACACCAAAAAACATTCTTCTTGCAGAATCCAAATTACCACTTATTGCTGAACGTGCAAAACATCTTTGTAACTGTTTATTAGCCAAAGTACTATCGAATAATAGCTCTGATACTTACAAAATGATTAAACGTTTTCAGGTTATTTATAAAAAACATACAAATAAATTAAATAGGCTTCTTACGATCAGCCAATGCGTAATCGATTCAATAGCTTTCTCAGAAAATATAGAAGTACACAATAATTACAATATTTACAATCATGACTACAGGACATTACTAACTTCCATTCCCTATGACTCTGAACTTGCATTTAATTTATTGAAAAACCGTAACTCTAGCACAGCAACTATAAATCTCGATGTAATAGGTAACACTTTGGCTTTATACACAGATGGTAGTAAACTGCAAGAAGAAAATAAAACGTTTGTTGGTGCTGCATGTCTTTGCACTGAAATTAATTATCACAATAAACGTCGCTTAAATGATTTTGCATCTGTTTTTACAGCTGAATGTGTCGCCTTAAATGACGCTTTTGATGTTGCGCTAGAAAATATGAATAAACATATTTGTATTTATACAGATTCTCTTAGTGTACTCCAAGCATTAAAATCAACTAAAATCAATGTCAAAACAAATTCTTACATTTTAGATAT
Organism: Eupelmus urozonus; assembly: GCA_900480035.1. Classification (NCBI taxonomy): domain Eukaryota; kingdom Metazoa; phylum Arthropoda; class Insecta; order Hymenoptera; family Eupelmidae; genus Eupelmus; species Eupelmus urozonus. Next base: position 38,903 of record UELX01001451.1, on the reverse strand, counting down.
TAAGCGCAAATATAATGTCTTTACTACTGCAAACAAATTTAACACTACAATCTCCTTATTTTGGATACCATCGCATAAGGGAATCTCGGGTAATGATCAAGTCGATGTTTTGGCAAAAACCGCCGCACAATTACCTAATTGTAGTATCCTAGAAATTCCAGCTACAGATTTTTATGGAGAATTCAAAAGCGAGAGCAATTCCCAAACACACAACATAATCACAGAGCAAAGCTCCTACACTGGCAAACATTATTTTCAACTTTACTATAAAAATAGACGAAATCCCTGGTTTCAGCATAAAAAAACCGATCGATACCACATAGTTACATTAAATCGAATTCGTTGTAACCATTATAACCTGGCAGCTTCCCTTGCCAGAGTAAATATAGTTACGCCTCCGCTGTTTAAATGTAACCTTGATGATGAAGATATCAACCACGTTATATGGAACTGTCCCCTTTATAATAAGCAAAGAACTTTATTAATTAAAAACTTAAAAAAAATTCGTTTTAAGGTAGCTGCCCCATCATAGGAAAAATAACAAGAAGTAAATGAAAAAAATATGACTGAAAGTATGAGTTTTATTCTATTGCAATAATTTTTTATGGGGGTCATCGATCGTTTAGAAAAGAAAAAAATTATTGAAAATAAAAAAATTAACATAGGCTCTTATTAATTAATAACATTTTTACCTTTAATTAAATAAATATATTATAGATTCAATTGAAGGTTTGAGTAATAATAGTATTCTATTTATAGATTACATTTATTTATCGGGATGATCTTAAACTACTGTTATTTTAACGTAGATTAATTACTAATGCTATTTCATTTGACATAAAATTTTCTAATCAACGCTAAAACTATTAGTCCTTAACACAAGTATTTTAAGCCATAAACTGTGTATCACCTCTGAAAAACCCAGTATACAAAAAGTTAAAACTTCCAGAAAAATAACTCACACACTCGCAAAACATACGCGCAACAATAGCCTAGCAATAATCCGCTCAATTACAATCCCAATCAATCCCACTAAAAAAAACCAACTCGCACAATTAATTTTCTACAATCGGCTCCATAAAAAAAAACCGCGCAGCGCCTATACTCATTTTTATGCATTTCAATCTCTCTCTCCCCGGCTTTTTTCCTGCCATCTTAAACACGCTGCAGCAGCGCCGCTTGATAAGACACATGTAAACAATAATTTTTCGTCCAAGGCCAGCCGCTCACACATACATCCACACACTTATGCGCTCCTACCGGCGCTGCGCCACTGGCACAGCCTCGCGGCAACGAGCCACGTATGTGATTTATAAGTGTATGGATATAGCTGTATGCGAGCGGTGTAAACGTGAAAGAAAGAATCCCGCATGCCGGCCGGCTCGCCGGTGTATGTATATATGTTGGCCGAGTGCAGCGTGTGACGTAGGTTTTCGAGCGCTGGTGAAGCGCAATTATCGAGGAATTTCGTGTGACGTCAAACTTTTTTTAATACGGTCAGTGTGCTTATCGGTGGGTTGTATGGGATTTTAGAATGTGGGCCAGGTGGATTCGGGTGTATAGGAGGTTTTTTTGGTAGTTTTTTGATTTGACGTTTTTTTTTGAGGGATTGTGGTGTGCGTTTGTGTGAGGAGCTTGATGATATCAATCAAAATTGTGGTTGGGAAGGACGGGAGTATTATTATGTTTTGGGCTGGCTCGTTTGTATAGGAGTATTATTTTTATACGGCTCAATGTCTTGGAAAAAATTATAACATTTTTGCTGCTATAGCACAAACAGTAGAAATTTGATCATTTTTTGAGCTTCATAAATTCCGTATTTTTATTTTTCATTTATTTTTCACGTATAAAGGCTTGAAAACATGAAAAATAAATAAAAAGATTTTAAGGAAAAAAACCAGTTTTATATTTTTCTCAAAATTAAAATTTCATGAAAACACGAGCGTAACTATAATACATCAAATAAAAATGTGATACAACTTTTTTCACTTCAACAACGAAGTAAACACCTCGTAAAGCAAAAACGCGAAAAAAAATAACGTCACCGACAAAGGCTTTTAAGGACCCGACAGCCACAATCACCAGCGGCGATCGAACCGATATTTATTATGTAACCCGAACTATTTCACGCATAAGTATCCGTTATCTCTTCGTAACCTTATTTTTACAACTCCCCGCTCGCAAAAACACGAAACACTCAATGAATAACTTCTTTATCTCGACATTATCTTCTAATGCGAGACCAGAATATTTTCGAATCACGATGATTCTTTTTTAAATCTCGCCGCGTAATACAGCCGTCCGATATAATTAACCACTCGACGTCTTCACACACCAACATTGCAAACCTCGCCGTCTAATGCCAAATAATCCAAGCGCTCGCTCCCCCGCTCAAGACAAATTTAGTCTTCGCGCGTAAAAGCGGCTGCGTAACAGCCGACGTAATCCAAAAACAGGGCTGTCATTGTTAAAAAAAAGAAAATAACAAACAACCCGAATAAAAAAAAAAAGATGGGGAGAGCATCGCGGGGGCAATAATTCGAGGCACTCTCATCGCGAGGGTCGATATAGAGGGAAAAAAATCCTCTAAATTCAAGGATTCAAGGGGGGGAGAGCGCGACGCATATAGCGCAAGCGCGCAGGCCACCCCTCGGCTCTATGGTGTTTTTCTGCGCCGCGTCGTCGTCCTCGTCTGAGTGTAAGCCCCCCCTCCTAATAGCGCGGCGCCCTCTTGCCGTCAAGGTCTCTGGGTTTCGATCCTCCCGGCCGCCCTATTACGCACGGCCAACGTTCGACGTCGCGCGGTTAAATCAAAGCGAAAATATATGGATGGTTTGTTCGGAGTGTCTATGGGGTGATATGGCTGGAGGGATGGTATGGATGTGTGCGTGAGGTGACTATTTTTTAGATGGAGAGAGAGGAGGATTAATTTGATAAAGTTGTTTGCTGGGCGGTTTGGAGAATGATTCAATTTTCGCGCGGTTTTTTTTTTCAGAATTTTTTTTTAGTTGTTGTTGTTGGGAGTGGGAGGGCTGCGAGGGGTGAATTTTATAGAATAATATAGTTGCTTGTTAGGAGGTATGTAGGTGGTATTAATGTTTATGTAGATGATTATAATAATGAGGGCATGTTATTGAACTTTTACTGTAAATTGAACGAAAATTTTAAAGAGTAAGACAAAGGAAAAGTAAAGACTTGCTAAATAATGAGCTAGGCCTTGCTATAGAGCATACTGTTTATGAAAATGAGCAGCGGTTAATTAGTAGTTTTTATATACATCGGACACGTGTAAGAGCTTATCAAACTTCGAGGTTCTATACTATAAATTTTGCAATCGCGCTACGATATAGTCCGTTTTTCATTGTAAGAACTTTTTTGACAGTAACAAGCGAAAAACGTCAAAGAAAAGAATCATAATTCAATAGATTAGCGACAGGTAGCCTAGAAAACAACAAGCAATAAATTCACAAATCAATTCTAACGCAAGAATTCCTTTCCATTTTAAAAAGCACTCGTGCACTTAGCGCTACTAGGCTAATAAAGTGCTTCACTTTTCCTAAAAAATAAAACGAGCCTGCAAAGTTTTCATTTCTCTGTTTTCTACCATTCAACCCTCCCAGCATTTTTTCTATTTTTTTTTCTTTTTTGCAAACGAACAGCACTTGCGTGGGAGTCGCCGCGCAGCGTACACAGCCGCCGGTGATGGTGCAGCCAGTCTCGTCAGACCAACGCGGGGGTGGCGAAAGTACGAGCTCAAAGACAGATCGATAGAGATGCAGATAACGCGTAAGCGCTATGGTCTTATCCCCAGGACAAGTCGGCTTTCTCTCTCTCTCGACTTAGGGAGGACTGACTCTGTTTACGCGTCCGACCTCTCAAAAACTTTATGGTTTTGCGCGTTTGACCATGGCGAGAACGAGGCGCAGGGAAAAATCAATAGATGTGAAGGTGGTCTGCGTCTGTTTATTGATTTTCGCTTTTTGGCTTTAATAAATTAGATTATGAGCTATTGTAATTTTAGAATCGATACATCGATCGCGCGGAGTCCGGTGTTGATTTTAGAAAAATACTGTTTGCTTTGGCTCCCAGAGCGAAATTTACTTTTTTAAATAAATAATCGGTTGCTGTAGGCGAGGCGAAAAAGTTGTTAATTAAAAAAAAATAACAACGAAAAAATTCATTAGCGATTGAATCGAATCCGATTGGTCATCGAAATGACGATTACGCGGCCTGAAGTGAGTTTTAAGAATTTCAAGGTCGCCATAAAAACATATCAATTTGCTTTAATAACAACTATAATAGCTAAAAATAGAATCGAGCTGCGCATTCGGCGGGATTCTCAAAACAAATGATAATACTGTACTATTTGCATAAAATATAGACCCATAAAAAAGGGAAATTCTCGACTGCTAAACATTTTATCATATTTCCGCATTTGGGATTCATGGCGTGTGCTCGCGTGCTTAGATAGTATAGTTTCCTAAATCCTCGAAGCTTAAGGATGTTGTAGTCCACGAATGTATTGTCGTAAAGTATAGCATCGGAAAACAGAGTCTGGGAACTTGAAATTGGCGCCAAATATTTTCCCTCGATTTTTCAAGATTTTCGCATATACGTAATATCCCAAGCCAAAATAACCGAAACAGTTTTGAAAAATATATATATTTAAAAATAAATTTTCTCTCTGTATTTAAATAAAATAAAAATTTGATTTATGTCCAATTCGTACAACATTTATGATCACAATAAACATCAATAATTTCGGAAAAAGTAAACCATGACATGAGAATCCAACCCAGCACATCTACCCCAAAAAAATAAGCTCCAGCCTCCCACGGCGCACATCGCAACGCGCACGCATATTGGCGCCAAATTCAAACCACCACTTCAAACTTCGCCAACTTCAGCCTGAACCACACCCTAAAAAAACCTACCCTACCACGTGACACCCCAACCTCTCTCATCACCCTCAAACCCTCCATCCAGCCAACCAAGGGGGGTCGAAAATGAAAAATTCAGCCAACCGATCGTCACACAGCGCGTCATGGCAACCACAGAGAGAGAGAGAGCGTCGACGTCAAAGCTCGCGTCAGCTGAGCCCCCATTCGCACCCACCAAAAGGCGGGAAAAGAGAACCGCTGGCTATGCGCTCTCTTCAAAGGAGCCAAGAACCGCGCCCTGCCTCACTGTTGCCCGCGCGCACGCGTTCTATTCCCTCGGCGCCGACGCGCGCATCCCCCCCCCTTCTATGTTTTCGTAAAAACAGGCCGCGCACCCCTTGCAAGTGAATTTGATGGCATGCCACCCCTCTAAGTACGTTTTTTTTTTCGGCCGAGCTTTTTCTCTCTCTCGTTGAGCTCTCCGAGGGGGAGGCTCGCTCTTCGTGAATTTTCATGGGCGTAATTTAACGAGCGTCCTTGGGACGTGGCCTTCGAGTGGTGAGGTTATTGTGATGAGGCGATCGGCTGAATTTTTTTTAAGCGGATGCATTAAATTTTCGGGAATTACACTTGTTTTTTGGCGAGCTTCGATGAGTCACGCTCTATAATAATAAGATAATTCGAAACATTATTGCTGGCTTGATGCTGCTTTACGCGACGATGTTATCGCCCGGGAAAGCCTTGGAGAGTTCAGCCGGGTTTATACGGTTGAGTGTGGAGCTTAGTGTGGTTATTACGTGTTTGTTTGTTTTCGGTAATTTTTTTTATTAAGTGTTGCTGTTATTTAAGTAATCCTAGAAATTTACGCTGACTCATGGGCGTTATTATTATTATTATATGAGGCCGACTTGAAGTAATAAAATTTTTCAGCAGCTTCACAGTTATCGCAGCGTGATCTAATCAGACTGACCAACAAAATCAAAATATTGATCGTCCTTCTATTAAAACGTCCGATAATTACTTTGACAAGTTAATTAAAAAACTTGGCTATTGATATCGAAAAGCGATGATCCATAAAACTTCAGCCGGAAAATCACTTTGGCCAAGCAATCATCAGCCGCGCACGAAAAGTATCGATTCTCGTCTACAAAAAATCGAGCCCGTACAAATCGCCCCCTATATTTCTCGCAGAAAAAGCAACCCTTTCTCGCTTTGGCAGCAGTATGCTATCTCTCTCCCCGTATTAAACTCGAAATTCGCGTGGGGGTTTCTCCTCCCGCGCCTCTGGGAATTCGTGCAGCGAATCCATTACATTGTCGTAGGTCAATAAAAAGGGGTCCCCTTTTTTAGCTCCGACGAAATTTTTTTTTTCCTTTTACGCTGGTTCTATAGGGAGTCGACTCGGTGTTTAAAGAGAAGCAGCTCGCATTGCATATGGTATAGCTGCATACACGAAGAGCGAAATTTGGCGAAAAAGGCCGAACGGAGAGGAGGAATGAAATCGCGGTGGGAGAGACGGGAAAGAGGATAAGAGCGGTTACGTGTACGTATATATATATATTTACGCAGACATCGAAAAAGTTAGCGGGCCGAATGGAAGAGGGAGAGAGAAGAGGAGAAAAAGATATAGAGGGGGAAAGAAGGTTGGTAAAAGGTGACCTTGGTAGATATCGCCTATCCTCTCTCTTTAGCTGTCTCTCTCTCTCTCTCTCCGCTCCCCCTCTCAACTTTTTTCTCTCCCATCCTTTTCGTCTCTCACTCTGACTCTACATCTCTCTCTTTCTTTCCGAGCCGCGCTCGATTCTCGTTCGCCTGCGTATATATAAGTATTTGTTTTATATGCCGCGCGCAGTGTATTATACAATATAAGCGCCGACGCCAGAGAGCCGTACCGCTATGCTCTCCTCGTTCCAGACGGAATAAACGCGCGCACGAATTTCGCATTGGAATCTCGCGTTTTCGGGGGCCTCAAAAATGGAATGTCCAGAGCAATGGTGAAAAAGAGCGTTTTTTTTCTTTTCTCTGGAGGCTAACAATTATTCAAATTTCTGTCGGAAAGAATTTCGAAAAAATTTTTGAATAATAATTCCGGCAAAGTGTTCGAGCGATGCGAACCCCGGGCTCTCATTGAAAATAAAAAAAAGCAGAACGGAATGATAAAAGAAAGCCGGGAGCGGCAGACAAAAGCTATAAAAAGCAGACAGACCACTTTCTCCGGCGTTATAATTTGTTGAGAAGGAAAAATCTGAATAGTGCTCCATGTACCGAGGAGAGATAAAGTTGAGGAACTATAGCGAAGAAAATAAACTTGTGCGTCGATTCGAAGGGCTTTTTTCTCCCCCTCCTCTCTCTATCTTTCTCTCAAAACTACCGAGCGTAAAACGAAAGAGGCGTTCATGTAGTGGAGGTTCCGGATGGCATAAATAAGATTGAATGGGCTCGTCCGGAGAAAAAGTCTAAAGTAATATAATTATGAAAAGAGCTTTATTATCGAGCGAGCGCTTATATAAATTTGAAAAGTTCGAGCGCATCGCGCGCTGAAAGAATAACAATTTTGCTCGATCGGACTGTATTTGATTTATGTCATTGCTCTAAGGGAGAGAGAATGAAGTGGCTTAACCATAACAAATAACGGATCATTCCGCTCTCCGATATAAAGACTTTATACTTATGAATAAATAAAAAAATTCGCCGCTTTTAAATCATCGTAACAAACTGGTCATTCCGAAAATAATTATCAAAAAAATATTTTAACTACGTCAATAAAAAAATCATCAAACCCAAAAAATCAAGTTTATATCAATACGCTCACCCAAGTACACAAACAAGACAGAGTTATATATATAAGCGAAATATTCTCGACTTTAGCCACAGAGCGAGCAGGGGCAAAAATTTATTTCTGGCAGAAATCCACCTTTACGCGCTCGCCATTATTATTTGACATAGAAGTGTTTTCCTCGCGCTCGTCGCCGGGCGGCCAACTGGACAAATTCGACGACAACGACCACACGACGACCGCCCGCCTGGCTATATAGCTCGCTCGCGGAGGCGTTGTCACAGGCGCGCGAGCGAGCTGTGTTTTTTTTCGGCCGAAGAGAGCGAAAAAGACAGAGAGAGAGAGAGAGAGAGCGGGGGAGGGGGCAACTTATGGACGAAATTGCTTTATTTATCTGTCGCCCTCGGCGCGCCCCTCTACTATAACGTGCAATCAGTTGGCTTTCTATATCTTTTCTCCTCTCTTTTATCTATATACGCGCACTTTTCTTAAAATGCCCACGCGGTGGGGTAATGACATCTAAGTGGCTTGAGAGGAGCTTGGATGGGGTAATTCGCATCTAGTTTGCCGTCCTGTTATTCTCGCGTGCAGGCAATTTTCTCATTCTCTCTTCGGTTCTGGAGCTGTAGTCCAGCTTCTTCTTCCGCCAAGTTCTCCTCTGTCTTTGCGAGGCGGTTGGATTTTCACTTGTTTACTATTTTTGTCGCATCGATTCGGACTGCGACTGTTTCCTTATTGAAATATTTATATTTTTGGCGGATGATTATTTTAGTGAGCTGAAGTGATTGATAGGTTGAGAAATGGTATTGTCAATCGCAGTTTGAAAGTAAGTGAATAAAATTGGGGTCTAAGACCTTTATTTGAAATTTCAAATTATCGTATTCAATCTCGACTTTCAAGAAATGTATTATTGTTTAAAAATACATTCTTGTTAACAAACTGAATACTTTGAGCTTACGTTAATTCATTCAATTTCTTTAGATTCTCAAAAGAATTAAGTACTTTATTCTCTATATACGTACAGTCTTGTTATTTCTTTAGATGATCTAAAAATATTAGATTATTCTCATATGAAATTCCTTCTTACGGGTGCCTTTTCAGTCTACAATAAAGCTCACATTTATTCTTTAATTGCATCAGCATATAATGACGTATTTGCACTTAAAAGTTGAATAATTGTCAAGATTACCTACGTACATCCAATTAGTATTATTATTACTTAATAACAAATTTATATAATCATTAAAAAAAAGTACTTAGAAAGTTTTATGTTTTCAAAGAAACAATAAATAACATTGAAAATCGATCTCTCAATTGCAACAAAAGAATACATTCGAGTAAAATTAGTGTGCATTTGTTATGAAAAAGACCTCAATCCATATTAATCAAATTAAACGAAATGCATCGAGGCTCAAAAAAAAAAAGAAATGTCGCAAAAAACAATGGAACTTGTTCGTAGCCGCGATGTCAGTGATTACATGTATAAGTGGGCAGTGAAAAAAAAGAGTGTAACAAAGATTTTAATCACAAAGTGCGGCCGTTCAAGGATATTCACACACTGCGGTGTCGTTGGCTCGGTTAAATCAAACGCAAGCTCAAAGGCCTTTGTAATGATGGAATCGCCTCTGTGGCATGAATAAGCAATATGCAATTGTTTCTTTTTTTAAAGTTCAAAAGTTTACAAACATCACGATTTTGTTATACTTATCTGCGCATAAACAAATTGTTTAGTTTTTTTTTTTGGTTTGTGATAATAGTTAAATCAATATACATACAACGTAAACTTTGACTTATAGATATTGATATTTAAAACGAAATTTCTAATGTAAGCAATACTATATACTAGGCAGAAAGGATAACAGTATATCGAAAATAAGTAAAATAAGTATAGGTTAAAAAAAGCAGTTACTATATATAGCCGTAATCACATTTAATAGACTTCCAAATGAATTCAAATTACTAACCAGGAAGTAAAAAATAAAAAAAAATTAAAATATTGGATAATGTCTCGTTAGGATGTAATTATAAAAAGATGATTATTCCGATGAAAATACTCATTTATGTAATAAATTATTATGCAACACAAACAAATGTAAACTTATTTTATGGTAACAATTATACGAGTCAAACTTATAAATTTTATGTATAATATTGTTAATATTAATGTTTTCAGTTTTAAAGCTTTTTTTATCGGATCTGCATACAGAAAATATTGTAAACTGTTGTAAAGTTTACGACACTGTAAAAATTTCGTAATATTTTCCAGCGTAATAAACAAATAAATAAGTAAATAAAAAACAAAAAACCATACTAATTAGTATTAAAAATTCACCGTCCTATCTATAAACAATATACCAACACCGCCCAATAACCATAAAACCTCCAAGTTTTCCAAAGTTCATAACTCATAACTGGCCAAGTGAAGATTACCAAGGTGAAGAGAGTTGAACACACAGGATTAGAAGGAGATAAATAAGTAAGATAGCGAACGAATGAAAAGGAGAGAAAAAAGCCGGCGAGTTTTATCCCGAAAGAATTTTCAAGGCCACGATACGATCGGGCACAGTGGGAGAGTGCGAGCGAGATGGAAATATACATATATATAGAAAAAGGTGAAGGCACGTCTATATACGCGGCCAGAGGTGCAAAATCTCGCGAAGGCCACAAGTGCGCGGGTTATATGGACAGCTGCCGCCGCCGATTTGAGGTCGAGAAGTGAAAAAAAAAAAGCTTTTTTCACTTCGCCGAAGTGGAGATTCGCTCTGGAAGCTATAGAGGCGCTATTTAGACAGATGTGGGGAAGGGAGGCAATAAGGGCCGATTGTGCGCTGTGTAAATGTAAACGAACTTTGTGAATTATGGGTTTGTTTTTGCGGTGAAGTTCTATCGAACTCGGATGGTGAAGTGACTTTACTCTTTTGTGGACTCATGTACGTTTACTAATTTTGATAAATTTTAAATATTGTAATTCGATGTGTTCGATTTTCATTAAAAATTTAGTGTCAGAAGTCACAAAGCGCGCTTAGTATCATTGTTCTCTAAAAGAATAATGAAAGAAGTTTTCAGAAGCTTCTGTGAAAAACGTAATGTCACAGATAGCAGTTTTCTTTTGTTCTTAAATCATTACAGATCGATAGTGAACTCGAGTTTTACTACAAAAATATACGTCTGTTTACACAAGTGTGTACGTATATGAAAATTTCATATTAATGCGATGAATGACTGATTTTAATTAAATTGAATATATAGATAAAAATTCTAATGAACACATTTGATTTCCTTTTAATATTAAATTAATTTACTGACTACTAGTTTCATTTGAATACCCTCATGTTTACCTTATTAAATGTTACAGTAGTTTACCCATTAGTTGAAAAAAATTAGAGTTCAACAAAGAATTCTGATGAATGTTACCAATATTACATATTCATAAATTTAACAATTATAAAATGGTAATAAACTATATATTAGTCATCAAAATCAGTACCTACATTTATAAGAATAAATTAATACTCCATAAATTTCCTATCAAAACTGAAAGCAAAAGATCTGTATAAGATATGGAAAAATACCACATAAAAATTTTTATATAATTCTTTTTCCGATGAATTAGTATATTTCCCATAAAAATAAAGAAAATTTAAGAATTTACTCATATTTAAAGAATTCTTGATTTATGTTACGTAAATAGAGAACGTCTCGGAACGTCTAGTAATTCTTTTCTATGGCTGTTGACCTCTGTTATGGTCCCGGCAAAGTCAAGGCTAAATAAATTAAAAAGGAAAAGACATTTGTAAGAGTAACCTTAACGAAGATTAATGAGAAATTAAATATTCAACTTTTTAGTAATTGTCTAGTTACAAGGACTTTAAAGTCTCTATTCCATCTATTCTTAGATCTCTCGAAAAATTAATTCTCGAGCGAATTCCACAAGACAAATCTTGACTAAACAAATTCGTCGCTGACGAAAATTGATCCGTCACGCTCACATGAGAGAATATATCGTCTTCCGGGCTAGGAGAGATCGAAAACTGGAAATATGAGATTCTCATCTTCAAAGTCTAGACGAGATAAAGTAGTGTCAAAGTACCGAGGACGTTGATGTGTCCACGAGATCGCGCAGAAGAGAACAACACGGAAACCATGACTTTCTCTCTCTCTTCCTCGCATAAAGACAATACAATGATGTCATGAAAAAACAGAAAACAAGATTCGCTGTGTCGATGAAATTGCGATAAGTACTGCTTTCTTGACCGGATCAAGTCGCTTCTGTATTTCCTGTATATGGAGGGCTGAGTGCAAAAGTCAAGTCCATTTTGAAAAATTGTCTGTTTTCGTAACGGAGAATGGTCTGTATTTCTAAAATTTCAACATTGCTGACTTAGTTATCCTTGGATTCTGTAATGGCCAATTAATATTTATGTAAATGCATACATTTATCTTTAGAAATAAATGATAGATGGTTGCACTATTATATTTTCTCAAGATCATGTGAAAATGGACTTGGTCTCCTTGTGATCTGAATTCTCCAAATCATTATTCGTTTTGACTAACAGTATATAGTTTTTATTAACAGTTAGGTTGTGTTGAATCTAGTGCTGTTTCATGACTAAGTTGTTTCTTTGATTGTGCATACCATTTTATTATATATTTATTGACTCTGATAACTTTTTTACTTATAATTGTGCAGTAATAAATGCTTTCTGTCTATCTACATATCTATATTATGCGATACATGCCTCAAAATTTGTAACCCTCGATCTCTTATCTCTTTCTGTTCTAGAAAAAAAATTACTCTCTGTAGTACTTGTTCTCATTTTTTTCTTGTAAGGATATGTAATCCTCTCCCACACATTACTATACAACTTTATTTAATTTTTAGAGTAAGTATAAAAGAAACTGATAAAGCTGTTACTCATTGAACTATACGTAATACGTCTTTTTTCAAAAGATTATCAAAGGAGTAATAGTAGAGTAGTAGATAGGTAACTGAGATTAAAAATGAAGATTAAACTTCTTGTATCGATAAAATCAATATTGTTTTCATTTCTAAATATGTTTAACACTATAGATACTACAATTACTCATCGTGATTAGTAAAATTTAAAACCACAAAAATCTATTCAAATTACCAAATATTTTATCATTATTATCAAAGTTTTTGTATAGATTCTATAACGTAAAATCAGTTTACAAAAAAGTAGAACAACAGTCAGCATATTGTTTAGCATTGTCAGCGTGTGAGCTTGCCGTTACACACAAATTATCCGCGTATAATTCTGTCGGTCATTGAAAAAGGAGGACTCAAAAGACAATTTTTGTGGAAATTCGACTCATTCATGCTATCACGGAAGCCTTAATATAGACGCGAGCAACGAGCTTAATATTACCGGTAGTATTTCCGAGAAAAATTTCCGTAGTAAATTTTCAAGAAATCATTAAGATAAAAAAAGAAAATTGTCCCGGCATTCAATACACCTCGGAACCAACCGGTGAATCAGACAAGTAGGCATACAATTTAATTAATAGCAATATACCAGCCCAGCCATAAAACCCACCAGCTCATAACAGATGAGCACTGGAAATGGAATGTCTTTTATGCCCGCACGAAAAGAGTCCTAGATAAACACAAACTGGAGAAGAATGTGACTAGAGTACAGCTCGGGGGATACTATAAAGTTCAAGGCCGCATTACGCTAAGAACAACTCAGCTCTCCATATAGACACCTCGACTTTTTCGTGTTCCACTCTACCAAAAAATCGTATGTATCACGAACACAGCGCCACAGCTGACGACCGCGTGATATTTTTCCTCGGCGAAACACGCCTATCGCGCTTATGTTACATTATACCTGCGATATCGCGCCAATCAATCGGCTTCCTCCCGGTCACATGATGCGTTTTTTCTCTCCTCTCTGGCTCCCCGGCTCTTTAGCCGCTTGAATACTGATACAGCTCTGCTGAATGGCTTGCAGAAGGTGGTATACGGGTTATTTATAAGCGGCGTTTTTCAGAAAATATCCCGAGAGAGAGGCTTTTTCGCACGAGATACAATGTCAGGTGATTCACGGTTAATTATACATACATGGTTCTGATGCGATGAGGTGCTCTTATGGTTTGCAATTATACGATACGGATGTATAAAAAGGAGCGATGCTGTTGGTTTTTAATAGAGAGTAGAGTGTAGACAGGTGATTTTTAGTTTGGTTTATCTTTATTTTTAACCTTTAGACTGCCGGAACGTCTAAATATAGTATCTATTTGTGATCGGAACTTCACGTAAAGTTCTTAAAATCCCAGGAGTCTAAAGGTTAAAATATACACGACATCAACTTACTAGAGCATTACAATCAATCAATAGTTAAAATTGGTCGACACAAACCTTATCTACATCACTACAAAAACGCATCGCTCGCGTGACACCGATACGAGCATCGACGTTTTCTCTTTATCAGAAAAATATACACAGCGCCCGCAGCTACCTGTCAATATTCGCCCGGTAAATGCCCGAGAGAGCGTCGAAAAATAGAACTGTCGCTTTACATTTTTTTCCAACCATATCCTCATGCATAATACAACTCTAAAACCCCAAGTCAAACGAAACGATCGCACTTGGCAATCAAGAAAATCGGCGAAAGTCTGACGTCAAGTGTGTCCCGTTTTTTATTTCTCCAACGCATTTATTTTTTTCACCCACAGTTATATACGCAGCGCCGAGCTTATATGCGCGCACGCCTACCTCTTGTCGCTGCGCATTTTTGTTTATGAAGCACGAGAAGCGCGCACCGGTGACGTAGGTAAGCGAGATTAGCTGCGTCAAACCGGCGCTGCTCTCGCGTGACTTCGCCGAATGCAGTGTCCTAGGTAATGGGAGGCGTGGAGAACTGGAGCGACGGCCGAGGGTATATGTTAAGATAGTACTGTATGTAAATTAACGTTGACATTTTGTTGTTTTTTTAGCTGATTTTTAGATTGAACAGCTTGGACGTTGCGCTGTCTTACGTCAATGGTAAAGAGACAATCGTAAAACCGCGCTGCGCACGGCTCATTGTCTAATTTTACGAGTAAACATAATCTACGAAACGGTAGAGAGAAGCTACAGAGCTGAGAACGTTCTGGCAGGTATCATTATAACACGCCGGCGAGAAAAATTGTTTTTACGAAAATTTTTTTCGAAAATAATCCCGGCGTTTATTTTTACGCGTCGCAGGCAAAACAGATTCTACAAGCGGCCCGCTGTTTTGTCAATGAATCAAAGCGTCTCGGTGTAGGCTAGCGGCACGAAAGCAGCGGGCAGTTTTCCGTAAACACTTAAGATAGCGAATATAGCTCGTTCGATTAAATCATCGAAAAGGCACATTATGTACAGCGCAATATGATTTATATATAGCCTAACGTCTAACGACAAACGCCGCTCGAGATAATTTAAAAAGATTATTATTCAAGGGCAATTCCAAACAAGTGGTCTCTTTAAAAAGCAACACGCACGCTAAATACACGTCCTATCTATATACACGCAAAGAATTTAACACTATGCCTCGAAAAAAAGAGGCCCGCTTCTTCTCCGGCTTGTATCTCTCTCTCTCTCTTCGCCGTGTCCGTGTCCGAGCATCACAAACAAGAAAACCGGCTCGTTAATCGGCAACCCACGAAAAATCCGAGATTCCTCATTTTGAAAAGCCGCTCTCGCACACAGCCTCTCCTTCTCGTATCCCCGAAAAAAACCGGAAAGTCGTACCCATCCACCTCTCTCCCAGCTCCCCACCTCATTCCGCTGATCATCATGAATATTCGACTGCGTGTGTATGTATACTCCAGCCCGAGGGTATATAATCGCTGGCCATCCGATATATCGAACGGTTTCGCGCGTGAAAAAAGCGCGCTTCGCAAGAGGGATGTATGTTTATACCGACGCATTGTAGAAAGTTCGCTCAGAGGGGCGCGGGTGATAAAAATAGAGAGTGACGAGCCGCGCCAAATATTTACTAGCAAGTCTCGGCGAATTGTCTTCAAGGCCGTGATGCTCGTCTCTCGGCCGGACGAATTGTCGTGTTTACCGTGGATTTATTATAGAGATGCCTGCAGGTCTGAGTGCGAGAGAGAGCGAGGTCCGCAGAGAGAAAGGAACATGGAGGTGTGTGTGTGGCTGGAGGAGGTATATGAGAGAACGGTCAAGTGTGAATGGAGCGAGCTATTTCTACGTTCGAAAGTTTTTTTCTATAATTAGAAGGCTTCGCTTGTGGCTATAGGCTCATGGGAGCGCTTCAAAATAATACAGTATTGCGTTAGCCTGGGCTGGGGCTCATTTGAATAAGGCATTAATTATTTTTTTCTGCGGTTGCGTCTTGGACACAACATGCGAGTTATGAGAGGAGATAGTTTTGTTTAAGGAGGAACAGTAGGAGTGAAGTTGAGTTAAAATGTGATTAGGTGATTTTGTGTACCAAAGAGGTGTAAACTTGTTCTGAAAAGTTAATTACTGAAAAGGAGGGGTTCGACGGTTCGAGAAAGAGATTTGAATGAAGTTTTGAAGATAGATTTCCGAGATCCAAAAATTAGTTCTATTTGCTTCAACTCTTTAAAATGGGCCCTTCTTTCCGAGGTATAAGGCTATCTAATCTCAAATGTATTTTTTTCTTGGTAAATGATGTATCTCTTATCGGTTATAACATTGAAAATATTTTTGTTAGAGAAATCAGAGAAAATGAATATGAAACTAGATAAAAAAGCTACAATTTAAACTATTGTTCATTAATAAATAATAATTTACATAGTTTATCAGAATAATAGAAGTAATTAAATATAAATTGCGTATTATAAAATGATTGAAATGTTGTGTTTTATTTTAATTAATTTTTTGAAGAAATTTTGCAACGCTTTCTATATATATAAGAACCAATATATACTAAAGAAAAAAAAAACTGATTAAAACGATTTTTCGTCTAATTTTATCATCTTCTCCTTCGGTTTCTATATCAGAAATACTTAGAATGTCATGACCGATAAAACTCTGACATTATCTTTTAAGAAAATAACACATATTTGAGATCAGATAACTTGTATCTCACGAAGAAGGGCCCATAAAAACGAATTATGGGCGCTGCACTTCATTACTAGCTGTCAGAAATTGACTCTAAAACCCTCGTTAAAATTGTTTTCCAAAATACTTCAGCTCCTCCTCATAAACACTAACCAAATCCCCATCATCAACTCGAAACCATCCTTCAAAAATTAATCCCACATAATAACACCACTACTCGTCCCAAACGCAAAAACGAAACCCGCCTAAATCAACCTCCCAAAGAAAAAAAAAGTACACCCCACCACCCTTCAGTAAAAAAATCGCACTTAGATAAAGAGCAAACTCGGGCCCCACACACACGTCATCGCGTCTGGTTACAGCTTTTCCACTCTCGGCTTTCCAGCCACCCACATTAACAGCCTCGCCGGCGGCGTATATACCCACATGTGCGTGCGGCGCGCGAAGTAACACGTGAGCTCGCCGGTGAGCCCGACCTCCCTCAAGGTGCCTACGCCAGCAGTAGTAAGTTGTAGTAGTGGTATGTACGAGCGCCGCTCGCAGGAGAAATCTGAGAAAAAAATCTAACGCCGGCTGCTCCTCCCCACGGCAGAGGCTCCTTTATTCAGGCGAGCTTTTTTGAAAGTGGGTGATAAGAGATTTTTTATTTGAGTTTGCATTTTTTTCGTTGCTTTTTTGGGGATTTGGATGGTGGAGTGGAGCTGAGCGTTTATGTAGGGATGGTATGGAGTATAGGGAAGTGATAGTAATTAGGATAGGGAGCTTGAAAAATATGTTTTTTATAATGTTTACTTTCGATAATGGGTTTATATCATACGGTTTTTCTTTCAGCTTGAAGAA
Organism: Eupelmus urozonus; assembly: GCA_900480035.1. NCBI lineage: Eukaryota > Metazoa > Arthropoda > Insecta > Hymenoptera > Eupelmidae > Eupelmus > Eupelmus urozonus. Next base: position 21,367 of record UELX01001451.1, on the reverse strand, counting down.
TAATAAAATGATGCGCATTACGTGCGTGCCAAAAAGATAATGTTAACATAACTGCAACTGACAAGTAAATATTTTGATTAAAGTGTTCATGTCTAACGTGACTGAGCCTGATAAAAATGAACGTTTGCTATAAAAATTTCGTGGTAAAAATATTAATTTTTTTATATTTTTGCGCGTCAAGTTCAACTTTTTATAGATGTTATATTTTTGAAATTACGTAGCAGCAATCTACGTTGAAACAAGTGTCGATCAATAAACACTTATTGATTATAAGATTTTTTATATAAAAAAAGAAACGTTTAATTAAAGAAAATTATCTCAATACATTCCCTATAATAGATCAACAACATCGAGAACAATTTTTTTTTCGATAAATTAGTCGGAAAATATATCGTACACGGCAAACAGGTTTTTTACACAAACGCTGAAACGTCACTCGTCATATCTTTTTTTATCAAAACGACAAAAAAAAGCCTCCCAATTATACACCTAATAATAAAATGTATATTCAGCTGTATTCCCCCGAATGACCCAATATTAATTCAACCCACCGACAAAATCCACAATACCATCTTCGTTCACACACTCGTTCCCCACAGAACCCTCACTCCACCTTAAACTCCAAACCGCAATCGCCTCCTTAAACTCATCCTAAATCACACACGGCCTCAACTAACCTCGAATGCCCAGCGACATCCAACATCCCCATATTATTATTGATCCTGCTCTGCTGATACATCCTGCCCTGGTCCTCCTCGTCACTACTGATCTGCATCTGCTGGGGCTGCATCGGCTGGGCCGGCGGTGGGCAGGGCCGCTGCGGCGCCATGCTGGGGTGATGCAGGTACTGCTGCTGCTGCGGCTGCTGCTGCTGTTGCTGGTGATGCTGCGCCTGCCACATTGTCTATCGCTGATAGGCCAGCGCTGCAAGTACCGGCCGGCTGTCCATTCGGCCGCGCGCGTAACCACAAAGATAGGTTCGTTATATAGTCTAGCTTCTCTAGCGCGCTGACTTTTCTAAGTTCAAGGCCGGCTTGGCCGACTGCCGCATCATCATTCCTCGGCTGCAGTAGCAGCTGGCGGCTTTTATTGGGACAGCGCCGACGGGATGTAGAATCGGACAGCGCACAACGAAGAGACTAGATTAACGCCGGTCAAAGGGAACAACACAGAAACGCGCACTTGACACTTGGACTTGAAACACGAATAGATCCGCGGAGAGTATAGCTGGCGTTTTTTTTTTTTTTTTTTATCTCGGAGAGGTCCGCCGTTGATGGCGTCGCGGTCGCATACGTGTACGTAAACACAGAGGGAGATTGGCGAACGCGCGTATACAGAGAGAGAGAGAGGCGGCTGTGTGAGCGAGTCGAGCGGCTTGTTTGTCACATTAAAATTAGCCTTGCGGCTAATCTCGCACGCCCGATCGTGCCCGGAGACAGATAAAGGCACTTTATCTGCCCGAGGCTACAGCAAACATCCATTGAAATGACATTACACACTGCCGCGAGAGCACACAGCTCGACTGCCGATTTTCCTCTGACGACTACTGCGCCAACCCAGACGAGACGGGGGAAAAGCTCTCCCTGGGGGTCTGTGTGTACCCCGACTGTTTCTACTGCGAGAGCTGCAATCTACTGGATATATACTTTCTCGCCGTGCGGGGCGCAGTGTAAAATCTTCAGCATACGGCAAAAATACGGCTCTCGTTATCGGCCTCCTCCTTTCTCTCTGCAGCTGAGAGAGAGAGAGAGAGAGAGAGCTTATCGGCGCGCCGAATTACACACCTTGGTGGCTGCGGAGAGAAGAGAGAGAGAGGCGAGCTGGCGGGGCTGGGTCTCCTCGTTAATTTGCACAAAGTATGAGGCGGCTCTGTGTGTGCTTTTATCGAAGTCGCGTCAAACCGGATCGGCCACTCTTGACTTGAGACTCTCTCTCTCTCTCTCTCTCTCTCTCGGGGAAAAAAAGGCAAAACAATGCCGCTCCGCAGCTTCTGCTCGTGCGGGGGTCAACGATCCTGCCCGCGAGAGTATATCTGTTTCGCGCCCTTATCGCTTGAGCTCGCGCGTGTCCGATGCAGCGCGCAGCTTCTCTCTTCTCCTTATGCCGGCTTCGCCGAACTCGAACCGAGGATGTATAGCCGGCGCGCTCTCCTTTGTCCGGTTTTTATCGCAAGCGCCGCGCAATAATTATGTAAACAGGGGACCTTGGGCTCGTCGACGCTACTGTATATATACGTCGAGTATAACGGAATCTGCTCTCGGCGGCTTAGATCCGTTTAAAAAAGCCGGCTGGAATCGAGCGCTGGATCGTCGCACTTGTTGCCCGCGCCCCTCGCCGGCTGTAGAAGCGATCGATGCTCCGCGGCTTTGACGGCTCTTACATTCGCCCCGCTGATTTAGCTGTCTTTTCCTTCTCCTCGTCCACGCGCACGAGTATAGGTGTGCGTCTGCGTAAGCGCGCAAGTCTGGAGCCTCGTGTATTTATTGCATACACACGCACAGCCCGCGCCCCTCGCGCTTGCGGCTCTTCTATTTTTGGCCGAACCACTCTCCCCCTATTACACCTTATTATTTTGTCAGTCGCCGGCCGGACGACGATTTTTTCCCTTCTTTCCTTCCCTCCTACGTCTCTCTCTCTATCCACTCTCTTAACCTCCTACACCAGCGACGTTCACCACAAGCGCACCACAAGTCAAGGCGAATATCACTCGCGCTCAGGAAACGAAAAGCTCGACGGACTTGGCCGATTGTTCTTCTAAAAAGCACTCGTCATCGCGAACGCGGCGCAAACAGCTGGCGAGCGCGCGGCTAGCGCTAGTATACACACTCCAGCGAGAGCGAGAAAGACAGTCCCCGGCGATGTATAAACGCCGCGCGCGATCAGAGCGACACACACACACAGAGACACACATACACACACGCACTTTACGGGGTTGTGCTGGAGACGCGCAGCGCGCGACGCTCGGTTGCGTACTGGCTCGCCGCGCGCTCCCAGCCCCGGTTCCCCGGCTAGGTATGTGCGCGCTCGCAGATCAGAGCGCGGGATCCCCCCCCCCTCCTCCTCCTGCGCTGCGCGCCCTCGACGCACGCTGTGCGCGCTGATGTTTCAGTGGTGTGTGTTGGTGTGAGCCGGCCGGCGAGCGAGCGAGGCTTTTTGTTTTTTGGAGTTCTGGGAGTTGACGAGTGCGTTTTGGTGCATTGGGTTTTGGTGAGGATGGGTTTTTTTAATTGGGTGATTTTTTGGATTTTCATGTGGTGTGAGTGTTGTTTCTTTAGATTTTTTATCTTTTCGGTGTATTTTAGGAGAAAATTATTTTTGCGTTTTATAGTTCTAAAAATTATGGGAATGAAATATGCAGACCGCTAGGTTTCGAAATATTTTGCAATTTTAAATAAGTGAAAGTTTTGAAACTTTGTCAGTTGAGCAAATATTTTTTCTCATAATCGACGTCACTTTGGAACATCTGCAAGCCGTAACTTCAAATTTGTGAAGCACTTTGAAATATAGAAACCGTTAGCTGAGACTAAAATAGTCGTCTCAGCGCTATATTATTAAGTCTAAACCTATATTCTACGCTATTCTATTAATAGCGCAAATTATCCAATTAAATTAAACAAGTTAAATATTTTAAAAGTATTATTATTAAAAATAGTGTATTGAACTCATTTTTATAAGATTGAAACAATTAAAAAAACCGGTTAAAACTCGAACTTTCGATTTGACCTCCGTATTTTGTGCCTAAGCAGTTCAAAAGACACAACTTGAAGAGAATTGTGATAAAAAAGCGCGATGTCTGATAAGACCGCGCTCATAATTTATCACCCGTATAATTTTAAATTTGCAGGAAGTTCACTCTGCGGTTACCGCTCATTTAACGCACCTTCAAAAAAATTATACATAAAAAAAATTGTTTTCGTTTTCTTTTTGTAAATGAGTCTATATACATGTATCTCTGCAAGTTCATGAATTGGATGAAGTTGCTCATGATGACACAGCTTGACGTACAGCTTACAGAAAGATATAAGACTTACAAGGGAAACAGATGCTTATAAAACTTTGAATAAGATGGTTTGTAAAATTGAAAACTTTTATCTATCAGAGTAACTAACATTGCTTCAATGGTAAAATACAATTAATTGTTTTAATATTACTCATATGCACGAAATATGAAAAAATTAGCGTACACACAAATGTATACTTTCGAAAAAGATTATACATTATCTCATATTATATATTTCAAGCTGCAAAGCGCGATATTGTATAGCTTTTTAAAATTTCTGTCTGCGGCTAATCGAGCTCCGAGGTGCGCAATCCAAAGACTATCGCCTTTTCCATCCTCATGCGAATTGCCGATAAGAGTTAATCGACGAATTTATGAACGTTACGCGGCTTTAATGACGAAAAACGTCAAAATACAAAATATTATTAAAAAAAAAAACAAATGGAAATAACAAGATATACCGGCACAACTGGCAAAAAATTATACGTGCAGCGCGGTGATAAAATTGTCTCAATGCGAAAAAAGTTTAAAAATACCGGTCTCTTCTAGCAACGTTATAATTAAAAAAGGTATTAATTTATAAAGTTTATTAAGTGAGTTATTTTTAATTGGTTTTTGATAAGGCCAAAATAATGAAATACTTCTTTTGATTAGATATGTTAATTCTTAATTTATACAAATACATTAAACAATACAAAAATTTTTTATCAAAAATAATCTTAAAAATACCGATGATAACAAACTTAATAAAATAAGAATGAATAATTCATTAAAAAATTTGATAAAACTGTATCATTTCAAAAATTTATAAAAATTTATAAAATAAAATTTTGTACGCATGAAAAGTAGTGTGTAAATATAAAATGGGCTGCAGAAACTTACCCATAAGAAGAGACTGTACTCTCTGTTGCCGAGCCCGAGGAGCACGCTCCGGCATCATCATCGTCAACGTCGTCCTTCATTCTTAAAACCTAGAAATCAAAACAGAATATTGGTTAATTTTTAGTTTTTAATTCACTGTCAATAAGAATAATTTTATAAAAACATTTATTAATTTCTGAATTGCATACATTTTTAGTAATATTGGTCCAAAGGTTCTTAAATATAATTCATTGTTGAGGACAAAACAATAAGGGGTTCTGCCTCCTGCGATTCGCGTGCCATGCATTTTGGAATAAATTATTCAGGTGAACCGTTTTTCTAGTATTTAAAAGAATGATTTGTTTATCGTAAAGTAAAAAAAATATAATTGAATAATAAATGCTTAGAACGTTTATTTTAATAAAAATTATTTTAAATAATATTTTGAATGATATGAATGTCAGAGTAATTCTCTTCAAAGTAATAGATAATGAATACATAAAAAGACTTCCATTAATTAAATAAAATAATTGTTTATAGTTGTAAAAAAATACTAATGCCCAAAAAACAATAAAAGTTTGTTGAGATACGTTTTTTATTGTTAAAATAAATGATCTTAAATTCTTAGTATTACATCTGATGATAATATTATTTCATATGGCAATGGTGAATCGCTAAATGACACCGCTTAATGTTCATATGACTATATTTTATATGACATTTGGAAGTTATTGTGGTAGTGTTAAGTATTAAGATTAATGGAAACAAGATTGAAAGATTGAACAACTGAACACCTCTAAATAAAAGTTGATTGTAGCTTAAAATGGTACAAACATATAATACACTTAAAAATAGAAACATTATATTTTCCCTCTTCATATTCAAAAACCAATTTAAATGCAGAAACACTATTGCAAAATCTACTATGATTTTTTTGACCATTTTGCTTCTTATAATATTTAAGCATGATAATACACTAAAACTACTGATATCCCATCAAATTAGATTTCTAATGAGGGATATAAACAAAAATAGACACAAAAAATTTTTATACAAAAAGACAATCTATAAAAAAAGAAAAGAAAAAACAGTTTATGATTTTTTTTTAAGCCTATTAAATACTAAGTTGTATGTAGTTAAAAGAGCAATGAGTTGAATTGCATATATACACAATATCAGTATGCGAGCGATCGATTCTGTTTCAGTTTATCCGCATATGCACGGAAACGCTAAGATTTAAAGGTCTTTTAATATTTTGAAGTATAAATAAGAAATGTTCAGTACTCGAGCGTTACCAGTCTATCAGAAGAAAGTTTAGCTAAAAGTAAGTAATAATAATGTTATCATTTTTTAAAAGACAAAACTGATCGAAATCACCACTTTTTTGTATAAAGAGACAATTTTTTCAATACGCAAAAAGTTTAGTTTAGTGTATCTGGTTAATGTATTTATTGGCACATCATACAGATAATTTGACTAATCGCCTAGTCTTCGATCATTGATGATTAAATCCTACAAGGCTCGCAAATCAATATTTTCCTTTTTTTATCTGAAGGACGCATTAATTTTGTGCTGCTTAAGTATTGATTTTTTGTAAATTGACAAAAGAGCTTTACAAAAAACATATTTGTGTTTGGGAGCAATGTGACTTTTACTCTTCGAATAATATTTGACATTTTTTAAGATTAAGTGCGATATTATTTTTGCAATTTCTTGGTATTTATCGATTTTGCAAGTCATAAAAATTTATTATTCTAATTAATTGTGATTAAAATATAAAAAAGTAATAAAATTTGAAAATAACTCTTAAATAGATATACATCATTATTTAATACAAAGTTCTTTCTTAAATTAATATGATATTAATAAGATATTTTCTTTAATTTTAGCTTTCGGTAATAGATATACTTAAGCTTAATATAATACTTAATCTATAATAGTCATTATAGAAGTTGGGCAAAAACAGAACTATTAAGGATTGGGTAAAAGAAAACCTTTTTCACTTGTATAGATGTATGTATGTGGGATTGAATACGTAACAAGTTTTTTGCTAAAGTATCGTTGGGAACCCATAAAAAAGGGGCAGATCGTTTTTGTTTAACTGTTGTGCGGAGATGATGAGTCGGTTACTTTACAAAACAAAAGATCAACGTCTTAAATTTGAGACATTAAATATATGTTAAATTTTGTAAGAAATAAACAATTTTGATTATAAATTATATACATTTTATATTTAACTTATCGAATTTATGATTAAAAATTTAAAAACATATTTTTTTAATATGCTTTTTTCTAATTTTGCCCCAATAGCATTTCAAAATTTTTGTATAATTCTATTTTTACATTATATCATCATATAAATCAGTGATGAGGCTAATGGCCCATTTGGCTGCTACTATATATCCTATAGGGAACCTTTATTTCGCATTTAAAGAACTTCTTGAATAAAATATTTGAAAATAATATTTTACAACTACACAGCTAGAATTAATAAATTTTTTATTACTTTAACAATCGATAAATGCAACAGTAGACTACAAAAACATGTTTATATTTAAAAAAAATTTCCCTTGAATTAACATACCCAACACGAAAATATTGGCCTCAGTCCAAGGTAAACAAAAATCTATAGCCAATTCATTCAAAAATACAAAAAATCAAGAAAAAAGACAAAAAAGAAGCCAAAGGAAGCTCGAGAGCGAGTCAAGGCACTTTCACGAGAGGTGTTGATTCCCGGACGCCACACAAAGCCAGCCACGAGTCGAGGCGAAACTTTGAAGGATCGCGGGGCGTAATTCGCGCGCCGACGTATAGCCGACGGGTTTGCAAACGGGCCCCGGGCGAGCGCTTTTTTTTTTCTCTCCCGACGGCAGGACGCATAAAAGCCAGAGAGTATGGAATGAAAAAAAAAAACTAGAAAGAGAGAGAGAGAAACCGTTGTTCCGCCTTGGCCTCGAACACACAATTACGCCGAGGCGAGTTTAAGGAGGGAGAGAAAGAGAGCGAGAGAGACTCGATAACGGGATAAATATGGTCGAAGGCGAAACACTTCGCGACATCCAATCAGCGCCAATAATTGCCGGCGCATCTCGTCCGCTGCTACTGCTGCGAAATCCTTTCTTCGAGATCGAACGTTTCGCTCGTGCTTACTTTTGCATTGAATTATGTTTTTAATTGTCGCAGTGACAATTGATTTTAGAGAAAATTTAATTTTTGATTGATAAGGGAAAAATTGTCTTGCGGCGCGCAAAAAAAAGTAAATAAGGAAAAATGCAATCTTACAAGTTAATACTTTGTTGTGGTATCTGTTATCAAGTTGATAAATTTGTAATGTGGGAAGTTGTACAAAAGTTTGTTTTTTACAATTGCCAAGAAAAACAGTCGACGGGGCATCGTAACTTGTATAACCATTTTATCATCATACAGTATTTTTTGTCACAATGACTTTAATGTAAAGATAAGTAAAAGTCCAAATTCAATATTTAAATTATTCGCTGGCAGACTACCACTCGCGAACTTTGGCACATAAACATTTACCTTACAGTGTAACTTCTATCGTATTCAGCTTCATTCATTCAATAATTAAAAAAACAACTTCGAAGTGCAGAATAGTTCTTATCACAACAGGAACATTTCGCCATTCACTGATTAGCATTGCGAAAGTCCACACGCTACCAAACACTATTTCAATATCAATACATCCCGGCTCTGATTGTAAACATTATTAGAGACTAAAAGAGTACGCATACTCCACGTAACTATTCAAGTTTATCAATTAAAAAAAGCTGCTTAGGTTACAGCGACAACGTAATCTTGAAAGACTGCGCAGCAATTTTTGCATTTTTATAATTCTTTTTTGCTCCCTCTTCCCCACACCTTCGCTGCTTTCAAAAGAAAAACGCCGAGAGAGCGAAACTCTTTAAGAGAGCCAACGATTAGATAACGCAGTGCACATCCGTCACCGAGGCTCTACTTTTCACTGACACGAGATCGCATACTCTCCAAGTAGGCTGGATTAACTATCCCCAAGCCTGAAGATGTAAGGAGATCGGTAATCGATCAATTAATCAACACTCTAGCGCGTCTTACTTTTAATTATCCCAGACGAGTATAGTACCGACAAAGCGATGCATATATATCTTCATTCAGTAAACTCATACCACTCTCACTTACAAATCTAGAGCCAAGCGTATTCCCAACTCATTGCTGATGACATCTTTCTCCTTATTGACCAAGTGATTTAAACGCTGGAGACGTAAGGGGTCTTATAACCCTGCATCTTCTTCCATTGTTTTCGAGCTGCTGATGCGCGACGTGCGGGTGTCGAGACGTTGGCGAAACGCGTCGGGGAGACAGGAGGGGGGCGAGTTTATTTTTAAAGAGTCTTATAATTATTCATTCAGTCATTTGCATTAAGCGATTTCCTTATTTAGAAATTCTGCAGGATATGAAAATGAACTCGTCTGCCGGCGAGCGGCAGGAGTGTAGCGTGTTTATTTTAAAACTTATTGGAAATATCTGTGAAGTGGTTTTTTTTTCTTTCTAATGTGGTGAGAAAAAAAGGTTAAATATTGCGAGATTTGATCGTAATTCAAGATATGATCGACTTTTTACAATTATTGCAGTCAATTTTTGTAGGTAGGATGATAAAAATTTACTGTTTAAAGTATTCAAAAAATCGAGTTAAATTTTTTTAACAAAAATTTTACGTAAAAAATTACTTTTAAGGTAAGTTTATCTATTAATATAGCTTTATTATCAATGTAATTAAAAAATTTAAGAAAGAGAAAACATAAGATAAGAAATTAAAAATAATATGTTTCGTGGTCTTAAAATTTTTACTATAGTCTCAATTGTAAAAATTATAATACTGAAGAGAACATGCAAAATCCTTTGTTATTTCGTATTCACAATAGTAAAATCTACAAGTTGAAATACAAAATTTTACTACGCATTATTAAGAAAAAATTATAAAATACTCAGTTGCAAGTTTTTTAGTATTTCTTTCCAGTTTTTTAAATAAATTTTTCCAGTTTATTTCTCACAGTGTGTATTAACTCTAATTTTTTAAATAAATTATTTTTATCAATTTATTTGTCAACAAAACAGTCGAGTGCCTATTAAAATAAACTGTATAATAGACCTCTTTTACGTCAAGCGATTACAATTTCGTGAGATTAATACATATAGTTTTTTAATTCATTACTTCAACATGACTGAAAAACATTTTATTTCTACCTGAAAAATCACGTTTAACGAGATTTTTCAGCTCTTATAGTATAAAATATAAGTTGATACTCATGCACTCAACGTGAACATTTACTTCTCTCGACTTCCTCGTTTAGCATGGTCGAAAAACTTCTCGAGAATTAAATATTCATTTTCCACGCTCGTATCTAAATCTACTATCCTACAATAACATAAAGTTTCTATATTAAGAAGTAAAATCAATAATAAATTAAAATGAACAATAAGTGAATAAAGAACTGTTTTATCTAAAATTTGCATTGATAAAAAAGTCATTGTTCATTCCAGGTAAAAGCTGGATTCAAAGAAATCGATTTAAAATCTGTACTTACAGATACTGTGTGGATAACATTGATAAATGACTTGCTTTGAGTTCAAGAGACTAAAAATAATTATCTTTGTGTACTGTATATTTTTATTGAGTTAAGGCTTAATTTTACCTATTATTAAATATGTGCATGGAAATAATTTTTCCAAAAGATATTACTCTGTCAGCACTCACAATTTAAAACTCGTAGTTCCGGGCAATAAAAATTGTAACATAAAATGTTTGTTATAATCTGTAAAGTGCCATTTTATGCCATTGTTATAAGCTTTACACTGTCATTTTTCGGGTAGACTAAACCTATTCCGCAAATACCGTGCTAGTATAACAATTTATATAAAAGAATTTTTCCACCTATATAAATTCAAAATAGAAGTCGAGGTAAAAATAAAATGTCATTAGCAAAAAAGAACACTCGGTGAAATTAACTTTTTTTTTTAAAACGTTCGTATATTAATAGTTAAATTAAAAGTCCTAAACAAAGTGATTGATACATTAATCTCTGTGTACGGCCTATAAATAAGAAAAAAGTATTTATGGAACACTCGAAATATCCTCGATCTATTCTTGCGCGATCCGCGCTGATTTTTCATTGCAAACCTTAACTGTCGGCTATAAACTACTGTTACCAATGAAATCTCTTTCAAATCGCAATTGTGTAAGTAAACTGAAGTTTAAAAAATCAAAGAAGTATAAACCAAGAAGTTTTCTCGTGGAATTGTAAAAACGAGAAAATGAGAAACGCGTTGCGTAATGGTTTCGTTAGCTTCAAGAATGCAAAGTACGTTACATCACGAATCACGTTTTTCGCAGACCAAATAGATATAAATTTAATGATTTACTTTTTTTAAAACGCGAAAATTCACTGTATTGTTACATTTAAAATTTTAAAAGGCGCATATAATTCACAGTAAATGCCGATAACAAATCAGGTGATGAAATTTCAAGCAGAAACCAATCAGCCAGTTCCAACAATAAAAACTTTATGCGCTTGTTACAAAAAAATACATTACTTCTTAAACAAGCCCCCGCGATTTATCCTCATCTAAATCACTCCAACAAGAGCGAAACAAAAGTAAAAAAACAAACCGCAAATGAATGAAGCCGAGCTTAAGAGAGCCGGGAACATCAGGGCCGACTGCATGCGCTCGATATGTTGATATCTAGCTACCCTTCACATCGACGTGTAGACACACAGCTGACCGACGACGGAAAAGCGAGCTAAGAATAAATATATCCAGGCGCGCATATATGCCGGTCGGGCATGCAAGTCACCGGCGACACCGGCATTAACACTGTACTGCTCGGCTGACCCAGTTAATCCGCTCTCTGGCCATCCTCTTCGCATCGCTAATTAAATGTGCGCCAGCGAGCGAGAGAGAGAAAAACAGCGAGAATGCTGCGAGCAGAGTCGGAGAGATAATGTGGGTTAAGGGCTGGAAAATACGTTTCAATGTCGAGGTTACTTCTTTCTGGGTATGGATGCGTGCAGTCGACTGCGATGCGAGGAAACGAAGCTCGTTTTCGCATCGTGGGAGCTTATTATGCGCTCGATTTGCTGTCGTTGCGGTTAATCGAGATGGTTTTTTTTTAGATAATTTTAGATTTAAGTATCTTTTTGTATGGATGAATGAACTTTCGGGTTAACTGAAATCAGAGTAAATATCAATTCTGAATTGGTGAGGTATTTGCAGGTAATAAAAATGATGCGATTTGGAAAATTTCTGTATAAATAATAGTAATTGAGAGGCTCATGACTCGAAAGATTTTATACCTCCCGAGACACCTGGAAAATTCTTATCATTTCTCCCCACCGTTTTTCGAAGATTTCAATTGAAAAAAACGAAAAACTATCTCTCGCCACGGTAAACACTTAACTTCAACCGCAACTCAGAAAAACTCGCTTCTATACAAACTCAAGTGCTTTCCATCTCAACCTTACTATAAAAATCGAGAAAAAAAAATCATATAAAACCCACGACTCGAGTGCAGCAGCAAAGTGCTTCGCGTCGCAGTTACATAATAAAATCAGAGCGCTAAGAAAGTGCGCGATCTAGATTTTTGCGTTTCCCGTACCCACAATCACAGGTATATAGACTCCACACTACTCTTTTAATCACACCGTGGCGCCTTAACCAATGAAGATAGACGGCGCGTTTACGTATATACGTAAAGACGTCTACGAGTTACTCTTTTTACTGAATTATCTTATAAAGCAGCGCTGGTTCTTCGATAAGAGCGCTGGCTGTGCGATAATACAGAGCGCTGGGGCTGCGGCGACTTTGTAGCATCAGCGGAGGCGCATACAGATATACCCTCTTGACGCACTGCCACTTGATACTATGTACTACAATATTGTCCATTATCGTGCGGCTTTGCTCTCGCGCGGTGAAACTAGCGAGGAAAAGTACTTGGAAGCGATAGAAATTAATCGCGAGTTGACTTCAGCACTGATTCGCCAACTGTGTGTGAGTTAATGGTTGGACTGATAGGAAAATGTCTAATGTAGCGAGTTTATTCTTACTATCTATGAATGAATAAATTTGCAATTTTCTTTTTATGATTTTTAAATAGGTGTTATCGTGAATATGGATACTCTCAATTTTAAAAAATTAATTATCACATCAAAACAATTTAGAAATTTAACTTCAGTACTATGTTTACACTATCTCCTCATACTAGTCTAAAACCGGAAATTCTATACATATATAAAAGTTTCGCCGAACGTCTAATACCTCAACATATTACGTGACAGTAAATTAAATACTTTATTCCACCCGACTACACATCCACCGTACGATTAAGACTTTTCACTATCTCAAGCACACATGCGATTACGTCAGCAAAATCTTCACTCGGTCAAAAACGCTCGCATATAAACCTGAAGCATTTTCTAGTGTGCGCGTAATCGATGAACGGGACCGACGTATATATGTACATGCGTGGCGAGCTTATCGCCCGATAACTCCGGGCTCGTATTTTTTTCATTCGTTTTACTTCATAAACTTCAATGAACATATACGTACGCTATTTTTTACTAACGGACTTTTATGCTTTGTCGAGACGTAACAATTTGCGATTCAACGTTTGAGGCAAATTCTTGCGTCATTGTTTCAGTGCGCGATGCATTTTTATGAAGCTGGAAGATTAGACTTTGTGCGTGGTTTAGAACCGGGAAGTGCCTGATTAAAAGAGCTCGTTACTTTTTCAATCGCGTAAGAAAATTATTAGCGAACCGTTGTATTAATAGACGGCATAACGAACGAAAAAAAACTCGACTTCGGTAACTCCTACTGTAAATATCAAGAAGATACAGCCGGTATTTTTGAGCTTCGGATGAAAAGCTCCCGAAAAAAAAGCAGCAACCTTGAAGAAAAACAAACAAAGCAATCCATCCGAAATAACAGCGCGCGAAGCGAAAAGCACCAGGGGGAAGCGACGCCTCTGCGAAGTATTACGCGAAAAATGTAAAGGCGCTTCGGTGTCGGATTACGACCTCCTCAAAACCCTCCTCAGAACCTTCGATATACCGTCTCAAAGTCGCCGCTCTGTCTAATGTCGCTCACTTTTATAAACACGTACCCAGAAAACTTGTCTAAGCTCCCGGAGAGCTTTTCATTTCGCGAAAGCGCGCGCAGTTTAATTATAAAACCGCCGGCGGCTCGGGCTAACTTCACGCTAAAATTACCACTGCGGCTTTTATTCCGGGGGGTTCAGTAACCCTTCCTCTATTCGTTTGTTAGTTTTGCGCACTATTTCTACGTTGCCGAAATTTTCGCTCGCGACTTACTGGCGAGCTTGCGAAATCGCGGCCGGCCAGAAACTAGTTTTCGTCGTTTTGCAACCGGCGCTCCTATACAATTTCTCTTCCTTATAGTTATCATTATTATGTAAATGGGTGTGTGCTAATGAGAAGTCGCGAATGTGCATGCATGCTCACTTTTTAAAATAGTATCGGGATTACGTAAGTCCGCGGTAATAACGGAGCTAAGATTTATAAAGGTATCGATCGACTAAAATAGATGTTTGATGGAAAGTTTAAATTGTCCTGCGAACCCGATAACTCGATCTAAATCTGTATCCTACACACAATTTTATGGATAATAATAAGAAAAAAATGATTTCCATTACAAAATAATACAATTCGTTTATTCAAACGAAAATTCCACCAGAGCCACGATCAAAACAACAAGCCAATCTCAAAATCAAAATTGAAAAGGAAAGTCATTTAACTCATAAAGCACAAAGCCACCATCCGCTTGATCACATAAATTATGTGTCTGTTTTTTCTCCCTCCCCTCCCGCCGGTCCAAACAACCAACGCGCGCGACTCGTTAATTCGTCCGCATTGTCTAAAACACTTCGAGCCCGGCCATTTCGGCAATTGAAGGCGAAGGGCAGCCAGCGTCTCTGCGGCTCCGCCGTGTCAACGGACTCGTCGCCTCGAAAATATGTATAACATGCAGATCATAAAACGGTGTCAACGACATCCTGATACGCTCGTCAGCTCGTCTCTAAACCCAACGCTTGCTCGGCTACGCTGGCTCTTTAATATAAGATGAACGCTTGTTATTGATTCTGGTTTGATATCGCCCCGATGCTTTTGTTTCGTCTTTTTCGCTGTGATAAATATTAATCAACGCCGCGGTGTTGTATTAGCATAATTTACAAGATTTTTTTTATCGATTTAAGACGCATAAATATTGATCCGACTATTTTAGAGAATGACGCTGAGGAAGAATCTTTATAGGTTCGAAGCTCTGTGGGAGCGGAGAGCTACATGGAGAGCAGTGCAGGATAAGGCGGAATGAAAGAAAAAAGGATGAGGATTGTGAAATCGGCGAAACTAGTTTTCAAAGGCCGTCCGAAGTTGAAGCGTGAGCGGAGCAGGTATGAGAGGTATCCTATAGAGAAATCGGATTTTGGACTCGTGAATTGAGAGTCGGAGCTGGTAGGACCTGGTAAAGTCAGAAGTGTAATAGCTTCAGTGCGCGCGCACTGAGCATTAATCAGTTTACCCACGCACAAATATATTTAACGTTTTATTGCAATATTGATTTTATTTAAAAAAAAAATGACCGTTCAAAATTTGATAAAATTGCATAAAAAAATTACAAAATTATTTGAAATTACATAAAGTTCATAAACTTATTTACGTGGGCAGTGCGAAGTTTAAAGCTATACGAACTGGCTCAGCGGAGCCCGGGTTATTTATACATGGATTAAACGCGCGCTGGCAAAACGAGTACCATGGCTAGAATACTATAGAGGGAGCCCCCTCCCGAAAACTTCACGACCTTGATGCGCGAAGCGAAGGTTTGGAAGCCATTATGATGGCTTCGCTACATTCTCTGTGGCCACTGTCAAGTGGATTATCGTTTTCGGAGTTCGCTGGTTAGTTTGGTTATACGAACAGACCTTATTGAAGCTTGGGATTTACATATGTTGTAGGAAGCAGATTCAGCTCAGGTAGTGCGGTCGTAAACTTCAAACATGGATAAGATCAATTAAAGTTGTACGTACTTTTTATACGAATGGACCTATTTTTTGCATAAATTTTTTTAATATAATTAAAGAGAATATAAAACGTACAGTTCTTATCTTTTTACTCGTTTATCTTTCTAGCAATACGAAGACACTTATTACTTTCTACGGTACAATATTGATCCGTCAAAAGAAAAAAAGCGAATGTTCTGTCAGCGCAAGCTTGAACCCCACCCAAACTTCGGCAGCGCGAAATATTAAGGCCAGTGGCTTCTGCATCTACGCGAATATCACACACAGACAGAAGTGGTATAAGAAACGTCTAAAAAAGAGCAGCGGGTCGCGTATTTGCTTGGGCGGGTTTACACGGAGCGAAGTTTTTTGATGGAAAGAGTCTTAAAGGAAAATTTAATTTAAAAATGTAACGAGAATTTATTTTTAGAACTGGAATGTATTACATTTTTTGTCATCTTTTTGTAAAGTATTTTATGAAAGGAAATATTGTAACGGAAAATTTTGGATGTAAAAAATAAATTACATATATAAAGTAATTATATCGTAATATGCATCCTAGAATTGTAGAAATTGTTCGTAATTCCTGAAACTCTGTTCTACTTTCGACATTAAAACCTAGTAAATTTAGGTGAATATTCTACTATTACATTATTAATAACCACCGCCCTTAATCATCATCCCCAAATCTATATAATCATCACCCTGCACCCTCGCAACAATTAAACTTGACTCCCCAAATAAAAATACCCCTTCCTAAACCTCCTCATTCAAACTGCCACCACACACCATCCAACATCCCACCAAAAAAATCGCAAACGCAAAAAACACCATCCGCCTACCTTACCGGCCGAGTAACCTAAGCCACCGACTCGTACACACAATTCGCGCTAACTATATATCAGCAGCGCAGCTTGGAGCGCCGATGCGACTGGCTGGAGCCATTGACCTCGATATCGAGAGCCGCGCCTGACCTATATTGCCTGCGCGCACTTACCCACACATTCGTAAATACACACGCATACCCATCCACCCGCGCGCGAGCAACACTAAGCCTATTACGAAGCGTCTCTCTTGTTAACGTGTTACACGCACTACCGTAGGAGCCGGCTTTTATCAATTATGGGTTATCTGTCGAAACTGCCACCGGTCGGTGACTGTAGATCTCTCTTTTCTGCACTCGTTTCTGGCTATATCTGCACTCGGAATAGACGGATCCCATTGAGCTGTTATAAAGCCCGTGTCTGAGTTGTCAAAGCGCGCGCTTCTGGCGGAGCGGCGGACAGCCCGGGTTAATTCGATATTGATTTTATTGAACTTTGGTGTTTTCGGGCCGAATCGAGGGTGGGTTTTCTTTACGGCTCGAGCGTGTGCATGCTCTTTGCTCCGAAAATATACGGATGGTTTTGAGTCGTCAGCTGACTCTGTTATCGATTATCGATTTGGAAAATGATAGGGAACGGCCCGAAAGTGTCATTAGGCATTAATTTTTACAATTATTAATAAACCTAGTACTTACTATATCTTATCAACGAGGATTTTTCAGGGAAATTTCCGGGGCAGATACCATATATTTACAACGGAAAAGAACGGGCATATAATTAAGAGAAAAAGCAAAACAGCCGGAAAACAGTCGCATCTACGTTAGCCAATTCGCTACTACAACGAACACACCGGATGACGAGAGCACCTCCGCTCTTGAAAAAAAAACACGTTTCTTTCAGGTAATTAGTCCCGCGTACACACATACGCAAACTCCATCCATACATCCGCGCAACTCGCGGGCCCCGCATATATAACGGCACTAAACCAGCGCGCTCAAGGTCTCTTCGCTGCATCTCGCGCAAAAAATCCCCGAGACAAAAGGCCGCCTGCATATTTTTCGGCTCGCTATAAGAAAATCTCACTGCACGCATATACATAGTCCTCTCGGCTCGCCATTGATCGTGCGTAAGCGCGGGGGGAAAAATGGCCGGAGGAAGTATATAAGTGCGTTCGCATGTGTGAGTGTGTGTGTGGTGGGCTCCGAAAAAACTGACCAAGTACACAGAGAGAGAGGCCCGACGCGCGCACCGAAATCACATTGCGGCGGGCGCGCGCTCTCCCGGTGAGTTATATACGTAATACGAGAGCGCGCCACCACGACCTTGCCCAGCTCTTTCTCTCTCCTTCCTTTGTCGTCTCTTTTCTCCCATCCTCCTCTCTTAGTGTATGTGCACCTATACGTATGTAAGCGATCGTAGATCGCGGACCGATCGAAAAAACAAAATAAGCGATCGGTTAATCAATCGTCTGACTGTGTTTATTATCTGCACTGTGCTAATGCCGTGAATGGCTCGGTAATGCTGCGATAATGGTTAATCGCGGATTTTGCGATCTCGGCCCCGAAATTCATTAGCGCGGCTGCAATTATAAAAAAAACTTTCGAAAACAGCGATTATAGCGACGCTCGCGAAAAATAATATTCGCTATACCTTTCAGCGCTCGGCGATTCATCGCGTGATTATATATACGCACAAGGCGATCGTTCGAGTGTGCGAAAAAAAACGCATACGTATCTCTCGGTGCGTGTGTGTTTACCTTACACATCTGCGTGCGCGCCTATCAAATCCAAGGCTAGCGCGCACGAAAAGGAAAGAGAAAAAAACTACGGCTCTTTACTACTGCAGAGAGTCTCCAGGAAAAATCGATCGCATCTTTTCGGGGCTCGCGTGAGAGAGAGAGGCCGCCTTCTTTGTTTTGATCCGCGCACGCACGCGGGAAAACACAGTGTTTTCTACGCGCTTCAGCTGTTTTTGATTCAAATTCTAATTTCCGAGCGCGCTCGTTAAAGATCGGAGAGCTCGATCGGTGAGTCACTTTGGATATATCGGCATAAACAGTCCCCTTATATAGGAGAAAAACAAAAAGAAACTTAAAGCTGCAGCTGTATATCTCCGCGAGTAGTAAACAAAAGGCGCCTAAGAATAAGACAGGGAGAGGGAGGTGTGTGAGCGCTGCTCTCGTTTCTCTCCGAACTGTGTAAGCTTAGTGCGCAAAACAAATCGCTGCCCTTGACAGGAAATTTAAATTGTAACCGTCTTACATACGTCTCTCTCCCACCGCTCAAAAAAAAATCACGATCCCAACCATCGCCACCCGCGCACTCACCCCAAACCCGGCGCTCTGTTTACACTCTGCTCCGAAAAAAAAAGGGGAAATCGATCGAACGTCGCGGCGTCTTTCTTTGTCGCGCTGGTAACAACACAGACAGTGGCCCTCCCAAAAAAAGCTTGGAGGTTAGGGGCGAGTGGGATCGTTATCGCAAATCTATAATACACAAACTGGGCCACTGCCCACGCCGATAGTAGCTTAAGTAAAACAACTAGAGTACGCTTAAGGGCATGACTCACTTGTTTACTGCAGAAGGTGAATACAACCAAGCCGCTCTTCCTCTCGCCTCTTCGGAAGCGCCGCTCGCGCGCGCGCTGATATCTAGAGCCCCCAGACAGCGGTAGTTTATACGAAGGGGGGGTTTATTCTTTTGGGCGAAGCCGCGTCAATGGCGGCCGCTTCGTTCGTCATGAGACACTACTACCTCTACTCATACTTGATATTCGCGGTAGCCCGCGGCTCCTCTAGTATCGCGATGCTCGATAGCCGAAGATGTGCTGGGATTAACGCGTTTTCACGCGGAGCGCATATCAGCTCTGTATTTTCCCGAGAGCGGCGCATACACAGACTGTGCGCGAGAGATAGTTTTATAGGTTGTATTCGCAGGCCGTACTTAGTAGGCGCGAACCGAGCGGCTGCGCGGATCTCACTGGGTTATTGGGTGGCTGTTATGTGCGGATAGGATAGGTGCGCGGGAGAGCGAGAAAGACGGTGTTACGAGCGGCTGCGGTGCTCGGAGGGTAACGCGAGTTTAGGAGAGGATGTTTAGTTGCTGGAGGCTGGCGCTGGGTAGCGCGAGCGTCGGGGTTAGGTGGGCGCCGGTTGTTAATTAATGTGCTTTTTTTGCTTTGTTTTGAGGAGATAAATGTTTGGAGGACTGGCTGAGTGAATCGCGGCCGGTCGAAGGTTGCGGGGTAATTTTAGAACGATAAGGATTGCGTTAATGGCTCGCTTGTTTGCTGAGGATTGGGTTATTATGCCGAGTTGAAGTGTGAGTGTTTGTTTTTATTTTTGTTGTTTTATAAGTGTTGTATATTAAGACGTTTTGGAGTTTTGGAATTTTTGAAACTCGTTTCTGTGATAAATTATTGCAATACTGGAAAAAAGAGTATAATAAAGTTTGAAAATAATGAATAAACATTTTATTACGTTATTTATTCTTAATTAATGCTCCAAAAAGTACTTCAAGATTAAACGCTTCCAATCAAGCCATAAGTCTCTCTTCAAAATCTCCAAAAAATTCTCACAAACTTCAAACTCAATCAATTCGCGAATTTCGCGCAAAAAAATCTAAATCCGCCAAACACTCAAACCCACGTTGTTTCCCTTCTAGCAGACGCTATCTAATCAATGGACGCAGCTCGGCGCTCCTCGAGTCGGCGCAAGCAGACGACTTTTCTCGACAGTGCGCCTATTAACCAGCTGATCGCGGGCCGAGCTTTTTTGAAGAGCGCGGAGTAGCTCCTGAAATCGAACGCGGGGAGAGACAAAAGAAGTTGCAGATTAAATAAGCACACTTCGCGGAGGGTGAGGCAGACATGGCACTGAACGCACTGAGACAGCGGGTAACGGCCGTCGGCCTGAGGAGACAGCCCCGGGAGATCAGCGCCTTGCTCATGCCGAGGCTCATCATGTGCGACCCCAGCTGCCGACAGGCCTCCAAGGTACGAGGCTCACGCGACTTTCGGAGTCGCCAGACGCGAGCTCATTTTTGTTTTTCACCCTCAATTTTCCGTTGTTTATCGGATTAGGCTTTGTTATTTTTGAGATTTTTCGAGGCTTTTCAGTCATGATTTCGCGGGTAGGTGTAGCCTACCTGCGAGCTTGGGGCAACACTCGTTTCGGAGCACTGGCTGCGCGAGGTATTTTTTTCTCTGCTTTTACATAATCGACTCGATTGGCCGATGCTCGCTGGCTTAGCCGCGGTTCGGCGAAGTAAATTGCTTTTTTTTAGGGTGGGGGCTGGATGAGAATTCGAAAGTATTTAAATTCATTGCTGATTGGTGGATTTGATTGCTATCGGTTTTAATGTTTCCGGTGCAGTTTGGAGAGAAGTTTTAGGTTATAAAAGTTCGGGCGCCGAGTGAGAGGTGTATATGGGAACCGGTAGGCCGAAAGAGGCGAAACGAGTTTAGTGTTTTTTGCGATGCGTGAAGTTCAGGGTCAATTTTATGTGTCGCGGGAGAAATGCTTAAGTAGTTCAGAATAAATTTTCTTTATTTATTGGAGAGGCAATAAACGGTTTTATTATTTTAATAATTTATTAAGACTTTTAATGAGAGGCA
>UELX01001450.1:0-43873 GCA_900480035.1 Eupelmus urozonus | reverse complement strand
ACCCCAACAAAAATTCAAAAATTCAAATTAACATTCCAGCCGATAGAATTGTGGCCAAGTGTACATTTCAAACTTTTAGAAAGATTAAAATTTAGGTTTGAAACTTTTTATTTCCAGTTTTTCCACTTTTTAGTTTAGAGTGTACAAATCAAATTCGCCCACTCTCGCACAATCTCGATCCGCCTAATAATTACACTCGCTGCAAGCTCACAAGCCATATCATCACCGCGCGAGCTCACACAACCATCGCAAAGCTCGCTCGCTTTTGCGGAAATCAAGCCCAGCCATCCACCCATATCTA
Source organism: Eupelmus urozonus (assembly GCA_900480035.1). Classification (NCBI taxonomy): domain Eukaryota; kingdom Metazoa; phylum Arthropoda; class Insecta; order Hymenoptera; family Eupelmidae; genus Eupelmus; species Eupelmus urozonus. The sequence goes on along the minus strand of UELX01001450.1, from coordinate 43,572 downwards.
CGAGAAAATAATACCCACATCCTCCCCCTCCCCAAGCAGCTCCCGGAATCCAGCAATCAGCATAATCGAAACTCGCCTGGGCCGAAAGTAGCTCGCTCTAAGAAAATCGAGGAAGCAGCCGGCTCTCTCGTCTTCCTATTATTCCTATCCCTTTATCTCTCTTGAGAACACTCCCGGCATTGTTCAACCAGCGCTTCCTCCTCTCTTTTCAATTTTTTTCCCCAACCCACCGCCGCCGCATGAATATTCACGCACCGCGCGCCGCTTAATGTACATCGGCGCTCGCACTCGCTCATTGCGCGCCGATTGCGCGTCGGCAGAAAAAAGAGCATATACTTCTGAACGCGCAGCTTGCTCGTAGTGTGGCCTTGTTCGCGATGAGCGCGAAATCGGCCCGTAAAATCGACGGCCCAGATTTCTTATTTCTGCGCCGGGAGCGGCCCGCTGTCGAAGCTAAGTCCACCTGCGGGCCCTCGTTACTTACATGTTGCGCGCCGTGTCTGTTGTTTTCTGGTGGACGAGCTGCGGAGCGCCGATTTTTCGCGCTGATAATTTTCGCATTACGAATCCGCGATTATTGCGGCAAAAGTTGCGAGGGGAGGCGGTGTGTATGAGAGCCGCGGATGGGTCGTAAAAAAATTGTATCAATTTGCGGCTCGGCCGTTTTGCTGCCGGTGCTCGGGTTAATAAGTTGGACGGTTTTTTTCTTGCGGGCGGGGACGCGTGTTGTTGCGGAGACGTTATATTACTTTGTAGGCTATTTTTAATATTTATGGTTTTTGTATTACATGGTTTATATGTTATGCTTTTAAAATTATCTACTGTTAGAGTAAATTTTTATTAAATTATTACCAAAAGTGTAACGTACGTAGTTACGTACATGTATATATAGTATATTACGCACCTATAAAGTAAAATACGTGATAAAATAAAAAATGTCCCAGATTGCATGTAATTGTGATACACATACTGTGTTATGTATACTATTTTTCCCGGGCCAAAAATATCACTTTTGTGATTCGGCACCGGGAGCGGAAGTGGCACTTCGGACGAACTACGGTGAAAGAGTTATATTATGTAAAAGTTTTGTACAATTTTTATAAAGTTTTTATAGAATCATTTAAAAACTTTATAAAACCATTTTATATAACTATAAGTGTTATGATTATTTTGCAGAAAATTATTAAAAACATCGAGCTTTGTGGCTCAGCGGTTAAGGCATGACTAAGCTGGCCGATACACGTTGACTCGAAATTAATTGTTTCATTGATTTTTCAAATAAAAATAGCTTTGAAAGTAAAGTCCTAGCTTAGACCGATCTATGTTATGTGCGCAACCCGAAATTATATATAAATAAATAAGTAAATTATGAATATTTCTATAAAAACTTTATAAAGTTTTTATAAAGTTTTTATAGAACCAAATCCTCATAAAAATTTTATATGGCCACTTTATAAACTTTTTTATATAATTTTTATTAAATTTTTTCACCTAGGGTCTAATTATTAAGAGTGCTCCTCAAGAAACTGATAACTCAAATATACTACAGAAGCGCTTTACAAATCGTTATACATAATTTAACTTTTTTTATTGATATTTTTGAAAATTAAAAATTAAGTTTCGCTTTAATTTATATATTATATCGAACATTTAAAAAACTATTCTTGAATACTATCTATATGTAGTAAAATTCTTGTATAAGCTTTTAAAATATGTTAAATAATTAAAAAAAAGATTTTTGCAGGAGAGCGCAGTAATTGCGGAGTACTCAAGAACGGAAATACCAATATACCCAGAGCGGAATTGCAAAATGACCAACAAAAGCGTAGCATTTCGTAAAAATTTTCTTTTCAAAATACGTTTTTATTTTCCATCAGATTGGCCCAAAAATAAATTTATTGAGAAACTGGAATATTTCAACATGTGGGAAAGACTCACATCTTAATGGTATTAATTTTCTATAAGTATGACTGGTCACTTCGCCTGCTGTGAGTAAAGAGCACTCTTAAGAAGGCCGGATGCAATGTTCTTGTTTAATGAAAGTTTTCCTACAGCTATTTAAATGAATAAAATATTTATAATAATGAATAAAATATTTATAAAAAACTAACAGGTATCTTCTCCAAACTTTTAAACGAGCGGACAAGTTCATTTTACATGAAAATTCTCAATAATTTTTTATGAAAAAAGCGATGAAAAAAAAATTAATTCATTTTGAATTTTTGTAAAATCAAAGTTTTGATAACTACATAAATCTAATGAGAACAGTTATTAATTTTTTATGAAAATAATTTATTATTTTATTCATTGTAACAAAAACTTTGATAAACAAGGAAATATCTGGCTACCTCTTAATTTATTGATTAACTAGGTCACAATTAGAGCTTAATTAGAGCGAAAATAAATATGTTAGGCTAAACTATTTAAATTACAACTTAAGTTGTTACAATAGCACCATTAGAAACATTAACGTAATAATGTGCCTCAAACAGCTGGTTAGCACTTTCAACCGCTCAATCCAAAGCTTCAACCTCTACACACACTCCACTCCAAAACTCAAAAAACCTCTCCCACCCATAAAAAAAAGAACCCTTTACCATCCCAAACACCTCATTTCCCTAAATACCAAGCAGCGCGTCACTCTCCTCCTGCGGCAGGTGGCAAACATCAGCCCCGCAGGCCAACATCCGCGGAAAACGCCTTAAGGGGGAAAAACGCCTTATATCTCCCCGAATCTCCGCAAGGTGCACCATTCCTCCAGAAAAACACCCTCGTCCTAAAAGGATTGTAACCGAACGAGTTAATAAAAAAAAAAAAGAAAAGAAAGGCGAGCAGCGTCGCTTGACTGACGTGCCCAAGGCGATACATACGGGGGCGGCCTAGGCGCCGTAGATCAGTGTCTTCTCTCTCTCTTCTCGCATCTGGCGCGTGGCCGTTCCGATCGTCTGTATCAAGCCCGGGGATCTCGCCGCCGGTAGCCACAGAGTCGGGGACCGGCTGCATCGCTTTTTGTCGATACCATCGTCGAACCCTTTTCTCTCTCGTCGAAGCGCGGGGGCGCCGCGTCGTTTAATATCGACGCGCATCTGCGGCGGCGCGCGCGCGCGCTGCATGCTCATTAGCCTAAGCGGCACGGCCAAAGGCGTAACCGCAAATTATCGGGCTCGTTCATCATATATACAACGGGGAAGCGGATCGGACAATGGGAGAACGAGGAAGAAGAGAGAGAGAGAGAGAGCTGATCGGTTGAGAGAGCGTGTAGTTTAAGGTGGCTCTTTTGAGAGGTGTATACACGGCCACCGGGAGATGTGTGCGTGCGTGTGTGGGTTGTATTGAAAGGCAAATGAGCGGATATATGCGCGTCGCTAGGAATAATGCGCTGGTGTGACAAGAGAGGCGAGTCCACCTGTGCGCGCGCTCTTTTCAATCAGTAGCTGTATATATGACTGGGAGAAAGAGAGAGTTAAGGTAATCTTTTGGGGTATGGCTTTTTGGAGGAGTTTTTTTTCTTCGTTTTTGTTGGCGGCTGTTCGGGTGAGATAAACGCAGGAAAAGAGCGAGGCGAGCGCGTCAATGTGGGTTTATGCGTATTGTCATTCGAATGAAGTGCGCGCGCTTGCCTTTTTGAGGGAGTGTCGTCGTCTGTTTGAAATCTTGTTTTAAGGTCTGCGTCATTTAATTGAGAGGAGCGAGGCGAGGTGCTGTTACTAAGGATGGTTTTATTTTCGTTATGATGTATTGGATTTTGAAAGAATTGATGTATATTAGTGTCATATTTAGTGTTCTTTCTTCGTATAAGGTTTGGATAAAAAACTACCTTAATAAGTGGTTCAAAATTTACATTGAAAAGATAAATTTTCTTAAGTAATCAAATTCAAATAATAAATTTCTATTTCTAAATATTAACAATATATTTAAAATATTTTTTATACAAACATTTAAAAATAATTCCTGTACTCTAGAAACAAAAAAAGCAACTTTCCATTCTCCCACGCAGTTTTACAACTAAACACAAGCCAATTCCCCGAAAATTAAAGGATCGTAACGACTATTTGGTTGAGTAATTCGAAAATCATCGGGTATCGCCGAAAGGTACACACACACAGCAAACGTTGCATGTGAAACGTACCTGCAATTTGCGCCGCTCGAAGCACCAGTTGCAGCTGTTACGGCCTCTTCTAGCTCTTGTCCTCGGCTCGTTGAGCTTCCAAAAGGCGCGAGAAAGTTTAACCTCTTTCCCTTGGAGACATTTACCCTGAAGTTCTCGAGTAGTATAGTTAACTAAAGACGCTTTACTCGGCCGAGTAACTCGCTCGAACTTTAGACTGTTTAAAGCTCTTCTTGTGTTTACTGACATGATGAGGTTGTAGTTAGTAGTTACGATTCCGAGCGAGCTCTAAGATAGTTGCTGGTTATGTTACTTAATTGTTTACGTTGTTTCTGGAAAAGGTGTAAACAACTCTTTTTAGATTAATGGAATAAAATGGTTTTTTAATTAGTATACTACTTTACTTATAAAAAATAAATTTTTATAACAAAGATACAAATTTTTAAATTTTTTCATAAAATTTGAATTTTTATTCTCAAAATTAAGTGATTATACTAAATCATATAATTTATTCAGGATTAAAAACTACTTATTATACACTTAATACTACCATTGTTTCATACATATCCGTTACAGACGCTCTCGTCGTAAATAAAATAAATAAAAAGATTCAGTCTCATATCTGAAATCTTTGGTAAACCTCACTTATTAAAATACGAATTGATAATGTCATGATCAGTAAGTAAGATAAAAATAAACTGTGCACATGTGTTCAAGTCGTTTTGCAGTGTTAAACTGTTAATTCATGCCAGATCGAAGTCCACCTATAAGATAACAAGAGTCAACTTGCGGTGGTAATTAACGAAAAACTTATTATGTATAGCGCGTCTGCATAATGTATATAATCACGGTAAGATATTTATAGTTTCAGTGTATATACCTTTGTAATGTATTGTATTATCTTCTTTTTATCGTTCTACTACGTTTTCTCGCTAAGAGAATTGCCGGTATTATAGATTATTTAATAGGCTTATTAATTGAATAAGTAGATATGGTATAAAGGAATCTAGATTTAAATTGAATGCGAGGAAGCAGAGACTATTATAGACATTTTGATTATAAATAATTTTATATCTAAGTAGGACATGACAAAAATTTTTAATATATATACCCATTGTTCAAATAAAGACTATTCCGAGTTATTTGTTAATCATTTATGGGTTTTCGAACTGCAACAAGTTAAATTAATAATTTCCGATTTCGCCTGCCAATATATTAAATAAATATACGTTTTTATAAAGTTTTGAGATTTTTAAAAATCTACTGCAATAAATAATAAATTATTTGCACAAAGGAAAAGTATAAGCTACTTTTAAGAAAGGTGAGACGGTCAACATAATACAAACAGCTGTATTCAACGTTTCACCCGAAATTGAAATAATTTTTCTCCCTAAGTTATATACCGTATATTTTTCAAGTAAAGATATAATATACTTTTTTTATATATATATTTAAGTTAAATAAGTAAATGTTGAATCACGCAATTTCAATCTTAAACTATAATTATAGTTTAGAACAATTTTAGTTACTTAAGTAGTAAAACTGTTGCATTTTTTATATTTCATGTAATTTTGAAGAAGCGGAAAAAATGAAATAACGCTCGTAATAAAGGATTTTCGAAGTTAGTCTGTGACGTAAAAAATCTCACATTTCATTCGTAACGTTTTTAATTAATTATTTAAAAAATAATATAAAATTGCTTGTCAATGTATTTTCATAGACTTTTCACCTTTTTAATTGGCAAAAAACTTCTGTTAACTCTAATCGTAAGTAATTCAATAATGTTTAATAAAAGCATCTTTATTAAACAATGAAACACATACCATAATTTTCATTCAAAAAGATATCTACGTTATAATGAAGTCGCAAAAATTCGTAATTGAAGAGCAGGCTGCGCGATCAAAACGCACGTTTAGACGGTTTGAATAAAAGGGAAACATCTACGCGTTATTGTTCAAGATTTCCTGCCATAAATTCACATATGGTTCACTGGCGGCATTATATTATAAGACGTTTGTATGACTCTTCTACGGTCTGCATTATGACATATGCGTATAATTTTTATAGCGACTAACCGCAGACGTGTCCTTTCAGCTTAAATGGTCAGGTCAAAAAAGTAAAGTTGGGGGAACTTTAAGGTCGCGCATACAAAAATTTCTTTTTTTATATATATTTGCGCACTTATAATCGAAAAATTTTGACTTATATCAGCATAAGCAATTAACGTTTTTTAAAAATTTTAAGAAATGTTTTTTAACAAATAATTTACCAGCTATATTTCTAAAATTACACGTCTTAGAGTTTCTCAAATCAATTTTCACTTTATATTTAATGAGGTGAAACTCATATTGTTGGAATAAATTTTGCACCAAGTGAAAGAAAAAAAATGGAATAGGTTCACAAATTTTTAAGAACAAATTGACTATAGTTTCTAATATAATAAGTATATAAAGATGATCAGTAAAGTTATTTTATTTAAGATAATTCTCTGAATGACATTAAATACTGACCAAAGTCGTAGGACCAAAAATTTACGAAAAAACAAAATAAGTCAAAAAATACTGATCTGATATACTAAATTTATCGTCTTCTAAGTTATATATTTTTATGATTGATAAAATATGATTACGTTATATTAGAGAATTCTTATATTTAATTAAGCGTTTAATATATCATAAATATTGTATCATTCTCATAGTATCGAAAAATGCATATATATCAACTGGAAAACTTAATATAAGTAATTTTTATCAGAATTTAAATCAGTAACGTACTACTCAAAAGTTTTTTAATTGTATGTGATTGTATTGATAATTACTTTATATTAAATTAAAATTTGTTTTTTTATATAATTGCTGTCAGTTTGAATTTTGATTTTTTTAATATTATAATTTAAATCTTGTTTTATTCTATATAAATTTTTTTAATTATAAATTTATTAAACATATTTTATAAATTAATACAATAGTTAACGATTAGTTAAAAATTCCTATAAACAACTAACTACTTTAACTAATAAGCAAATATTCTGTAGTAGTAAATTATCCATAAATTTTGAAAGACTTTTACAATTTTAATATATATTTAAAAATCTTTATTGAAAGACTCAGGTTGTAATTATTAGATCATTAGTATAGTTTATTGTAGCTCACGTTCTCAACGCTGAAGTTTTTGGTACCGTTTATTAAAAAATTACTATAAATTTACGAAATTTTATATTCTAGTTACTTTTACTACAACTTCTTTTACAAGCATTTTTGGTAACTAACTATAACTTAGAAGATTTTTATCATTGTAGAAAATATATATTAATCTTCTATGGCATATGGTAACATCTTAAATCACCTTAGATAGTCAATAAATAGTATTACTGTATAAGCGAATCCTTAAATATCTGCAAAGCTATAATATTACGAAGTAAAAATCTAATTTTATGAAAAAAATTTATTTATTCATATAAATACGAAGGATCTTACAAAAACTGTTTCCAAACAAATCACATCGTTCTAAGTGCATCTAAAATACTAATAACAACTTCAATAATTTCATAATCTCAAATCGGCAAATATCACCTCACCCACCCATCCCCAAAAATCCACCCGCTCCAACAAAAACAAACACCCAATATCCTCAACCTCTCGAAAACACCCGCAAAGCCTCTTACAATAATCCTCATCGAAAATATAACATCATCGCCAAAAACAACCTCACATCTGCAACGCCACTCACCTTGCAAAATCGCAGCCCGCACATTGTCTTCGTCCTGCAATCCGGCCGAGCGCACTTGCCAAAGAAAGAAAAGGCAATTAGTGCCGCTAATTAAAAAAAAAATCGCGTTCTGCGTGCAGCGCCTGCAACTGCAAGCAGGCCATCGACGTGCCATCTGGCGTCTCTCGCGCAGCCGCCTCCGCCGTGAAAGTCGCTCGAACAGCAGACGACGGCTCAGTGTGTGTGTGACGTCAGTGGAGCGAAAGAGAGTGTCGGGCAAAATGTTGCGTTCTCTGCTGTCGAATCGTAAGTTGATATGGTTTATCTGATTTTTGAGATTTGTTTTACTGGATTATCGGCTGGATTACAGAGGTGGAGTGATGGTTTTGCGGAGAATGTCGGCGTGACATTGAGCGCGTTTTGGTTGGATCTCGATGGACTTGCATAACCTATAAACAAAATTATTTCAATCTCGTTTCGCGATTATTATTTTTATCTATAGGCAAAACAAATGTATAGCTTACCCTTTTTTCGTTTTGCAACTATTGCGTTTTGTTTCCTTACGTCTCGAACTTGCCAAATTTAAGATAGACAATGCAACTCGCAAGTTATGTAAATACAACAATGTTTGTGTGTCTATACACATGAGTAGACGATACCAGCTAGAGTTAGCTAAAATTCTCATTTTTGTTAACAGACACCTTCGGGCAAGGTTTGAGTTTAGTGGCGCGCAACAATGTCGGCGTCCTGGGAACTCAAAGTTCGCTCCTGGAGCAGGCCAGGAAGATGGCAACGGAGCCAGTGCCCCAGAAGGGAGGAGCTCCGGCCAAGCAACCTTACAGCCCATTCCAGAATAAGACGAACGCGATTGAGTACGCGTTGGCTAGACTCGACGATTTACTGAATTGGGGAAGGAAAGGTGTGTATAGTCGTTTTTATAGTTTTATAGGAATGTTTGTTTTACTAATTAGTAATCTATTTTTGGTGTTTCTTTTGCGGTGCAGGTTCCATTTGGCCACTGACATTCGGTCTGGCATGTTGCGCTGTGGAGATGATGCACATTGCTGCTCCGAGATACGATATGGACAGATTTGGTGTTGTGTTCCGTGCCTCTCCCAGACATGCTGATGTTATCATTGTAGCTGGTACAGTAACAAATAAAATGGCACCTGCCTTGAGGAAAGTTTACGACCAAATGCCAGATCCAAAATGGGTCATATCAATGGGCAGCTGCGCTAACGGTGGGGGTTACTATCACTACAGTTATTCTGTTGTGAGAGGTTGCGACAGGATCATACCTGTGGACATTTACGTGCCTGGTATGTTAAGAATTATTTTTTAGCAAAAATTCTCATTTAATAATGTTTTTGTGTACTGAAAGTTTATTGATTATTGTTTGCCAGGTTGTCCTCCCACGGCAGAAGCACTCCTCTATGGAGTTTTACAATTACAGAAGAAAGTGAAACGTATGCAAACAACTCAAGTGTGGTATAGAAAATAATTTCTTTTTGTTTTACAAATTATTAATGAGTAGTCAAGCTTCGAATTTCTCCAATGTAAAATATCTTACAAATGTAAATTATTGATATAAACATTTTAAGCTGACTAAATTACGTTTACAACTCTGTTCCCAATTATGTACAAAGAGATTTTGTTATCTAAAAAATTTTATTAGAATAAATTTAAAAAAATACCTATACTAAAGTATTTTCCTTATTAAAATTACTATGATTTAGCTTTAGTTTTATTTTCAGCAATGAAAACATTAAAGATATTTATATCTTTATTGACAAATTTAAATGGTTTAATGAATAAAATGTTTAATAATTTCTCAATTAACTATTAGATATTAAGAATTTACGTGTGTAAAAATTAGAATATATAATTTTAAAAGGTTTTTAGGATAGAAATTTAAAAATAAAATATTGAGATCTGCACAAAATTTTAATTGAATTATTTACATTTTATGACAGAGTAATGATATACAGCATTACACCCTTAAGATAAAACGATAATAATAAAAAATATCGCTTAAATCAATCATTTATAAAAATAAAGATCGTAATTATAAAAGTGTACATGCTTCTTTCAAGACTATTACAATTTTTACTACTTGCTATAAATTTTATAGAAGTTTTATAAACTTTAATTTTTGCAATAAAAAAATTACAAAATTTTGAATTTTTACAGTATTTTTAACAAGTTTATTACCTGTGCACATTTTAATTGCATCGTCATATATGTATGAGTATACTTTATAGTAACCTTAACTTCATTCAATTAAAAAATTTGTAAATAATAATTTTACATACTAAAAATTAAAATTGTTTTCTAAGATTCTGCCTTTTTAATTTGTTTTATACATAAAAAAATATTATCACCATAAACAAAATTAAAGGCCATTAAGTATATATATAAAATCTTTAACAATATCATTTACTAAAAAAGGAAAATTAAACTAATCCTGATGATGATAATGTCGATCGTTTAATAGTATTCGTTATGAAGCTCATGTAAGTATTATAGAAATACAAAGCATAATTTACAAAGTGATGAACTTACTAATTTTAGATGCATGTACATTTACACAACTAGTCACACGCTCATACAAAAATTACTTAAATCTATTATTTTTAGACACTCGGCTTTTCTTTGTATACAATATGATATACAAAATGATTTTTGTACAAGTTTAAACAAACATACTTTTCTTGAATTTTGTCACGCTTTCGTTTTACAACCAGCTTATTTTAAATTTGTACGTACGTTTTGGAGTGCAAGTTTCTAGTTATATTTTTATTCTAGAACCTTGATATTTAAATATAATTATACAGAATCATTTTAGCAAACTTTTTTAGTTCCAAAACTATAATAGACCTTATAATTTTAATAGCATATTTTTTTAATAATTTCATAAATTATTTTAATCAAATTTTAAAATTTTTGGTCCTAGATGAAAAATTATATGCACATTAACAAAAATCGTTTCATATGGTTATTTATTAATATTTACAGTAATGCGTCAGTACTGAGCTTCCAAGAAACATTTAGACTTTGTCCTTTTGGGCATTTTAATTTAAAAATGTGCAACATGAGAAATACATACAATAGAGTTAACAAATATATCAACTTTTTGTATATTTCATTATTTACAATGTTGCTATCTCCAACTTTAAAAACCTACGGTAGATCTGCTCGATTGATTTTACAATACAATGTCTACAATATTGTATTATACATGCGGTATCCGCGACAGAAAATCATGTTAAAAATAATCCATGAGACCAAAAAATGATGACTGACAATAAATAATACATTAGAAAACTTTACAATAGTTAATGATATTTTTAATTTTATATGAAAAAAAATTTTGCATAATAGATTCAGCTAAAAAATATTTGTATTAAAAATGAAAAATATATACAAATTTGTTATAAAAACATGCAAAATTATTTTTCATTCCTTATTTTATTCATTTCTTGAAAAAAAAAAACCTGTTATTTTTTTACATTTTATATTAATTATAAAAATACATTTTATTTTTATAAGATCAGCTGAATTTATTATGCAAGTATTCCAATTTTTCTTTTCATTAATATACATATATATTGTTTAAAAAATTATCCGATTCTCGCTAAATTAGATGCTTTTTTAATGAAAATCGATTAATATTTTAAACATAAATACAACGTGAGTGATAGTCATTCAACAAAATAATATATTTATATATAGTTTTTCAACATATATTTATGCATTTAGGCATTTAAATGAAGCCTTTGAAATTCAATTTAGTTAATACTAGTAAAAAAAATAAAGAAATAAATTTTTTTCTTTATTCTTATTCTAGAACTGATTTCTAAATATTTTCTAATATTTCAAAAATAGAAAGATAAATAAACTTAAAAGTGCTACATACCAAGTAAATATTCATTAATCTAACAACTGATTCAAAGACGCTGCTACTTTAATAACACAATAATCTTGAAGCTTTTGTCAGATATAAATAAATTCTTAGTATGTAATATCTTTAAGTAAACTTACAATATAATGGATTTGTATTTGTACACTATAGGATTGCCTGCGATGTAGAAGCAGGTGAATTATTTGGTAGCATGGGTATTGGACCATCTGTCCACTGAATCAAAGAATGTTCGCTCATTTGTGTACTTTGGAAGTGATCCTTGAGTAAGGTTTGAGAAAATGTACAGTGCATTTGATATGCTTCACTTTCACGATTATGATCGCCACAAATTCTATTTAAATCTAAAATAAAATATTTAATTAATTTATTTCGCTATTCTAATACAGTTTAGAAAATCTCAAAGTATGTTCAGTAATTTTAAGTCCTTTACCTTTTAAAATTGCTGTTGCCCATAACTGTACATGAACATCAGGTATTTTGGAAGCCAATTGCATAGCAGGTGTCACCATATTCATAGATTCTCTATGATTTCCTAATGATAAAAATATATGACCAAGGAGTACAAGACTACACGATGTTAAACGATTCAAGTCTTCTGAATTCGCCATTTTTAATGTCTCCCTGAGATACCTCCTATCAAATACGATTTAAACATTATTACATTGTATGACTGATTTTACAAAAATAATAATTAAAACTAATAATTACTTGGCTTCATTATATCGTGCTCCAAAAAATGCTTGAAGACCCTGAACATAATATGCAGCTGCTCTTAAGGAATGCGAAAGAGATGGTAACGATTCAGGATTTATCCTTTCCATTAGTGTTCCTAATTCAGTATCTCTTCTTGTTCTAAGATATACTATAGCTAAATTTAAATTTGCAAAAGTCACTAGTTCTTTTTCTTGTGACTTCTGGAAAATACAATAAATGCAATGAAAATAAATTCATTAATATCAATCTTAATTAAAAAATAGTTGTACAAATAACAACTATTTTTAAATAATCACTTACATTTAAAGCTGATATTAATTGACGTTCTGCTGCTTCCATGCAATTCATTGACATTGCGTATAAACCAAGTAATACGTGTATCTGTGCCCTGTGAGTTTGTAACAATTTAGGTTGCTGCCTACATAATTGGCAAGCTTGGGAAATTTCAGACAGTGCTTTGCTTTTATTTCCCATAACAAGCCGACACATAACTATATGCTCTAATAACATTAATTGAAAAACAGAAAGAATCGGTTTGTTGTCGACAACTGAAAGAAAAAATTATTTTTTTTACATTAAAATACTCTTCATATTTTGGATAGTCAATAAATTGTGGTTTAAATTTACGTTTTAAATTTTCTATTTGGGCAAGAGCTTTATCTGTATACTTTTGAGCTTTATCCATATAACCAGATTGCATGGAATGCATTACTGTCACTAAGTAAACAAGAACAAACAGGTGTTCTTTTGGCATCCAAATGAACATATCTCCTATGAGAGGGCCAGTAACAACTTCATCCGAGGGCCACGATGGAGCCATTATTGCTTGTATGCTTTGTTGCAATTGCTTTAGACAAGGCTTTACACTCTTTACCTATAATGTAATGAAATATTTTATTAATTATAAGTAATAAATATAAAGTGAAGGGTATTATAAAAAAAAGTAAATATTACCTGTCCAGACATTAAATAGTGACAAACTTGAAGTACCAAAAAGTAGACTTTCAAATACTCCTTCTGGTGAGGATTGCCCTGCCAGTTTTCCACCTGATGCCCAGTGGAATTTAGCAGTGGCGAGACTTCAGCAAATTTCTTATCGATTAACAGCAACATACACCGACTGAGTAGAAATAAGACCCTTGTATAATTTGCATTGCTTATTTGCGAATAATCTGCGCCAACTGCCAGTAATCCTCCGGCTGCGTTCAAATCTTTCTCCGACGCATGAATTTGCTGTGATTAAACAAAACACATTCCCACATAATAATAAGCAAACCTCCTCTCAGCTACAAATATGTAGAGTGCACGAAAGCAAAAACTCACAGCGAGCTGAAAGATGAGCCTGCAATGCCAGTAAACATTGTGCTGCGACAGCTCGACAGCCTTGCGCAGGATGGACTGACTGAGGCTCGACTGCTGCTGCTGCTCGTACAGCTCCGCCAGGACACTCGCCGCCTCGAACTTGACATCGTCAAACGAATTGATCGTCTGGCTCAGCTGCCACTGCAAAACCATCACCAAAATAAATCACTCCCAGCTCTCTCAGCAGCCCCACCTCCCCCCTTGCAAAAATGAGGTTAAGTGCTCCCCGGAGTCGCGGGAGAGCAGCACATAAAAATGCACTTACCGCGCGCTCGAGATGCGTCCTCGCCAGATCGACGTTCTTCGTGTGGCTGAGCAGTATGTTGCCCAGCTGTAGGTGCGTCCTGGCCTCGACCCTCGGCGGCGGCTTGAACGTGAAGACCGCCTGGAGGCACTGTATGCAGGACTTGATGCTCGGCGGACTGGAGGTGCGGAAGTTCTCGGCGAGCCCGAGCAGCGACAGATACCAAGCATCCTGGGTCGACGCCATTTTTACATGTTACGCGCTGGCCAGGGGGCCGCCGCTGTTGGTAAGGGCCCCGCTCCACTCACCGCACAGACGATCGTATTATCCTTTTGGCTCTCGGCCGCCGCGTGGAAGGCAGAGAGCTATGCCCGTGTGTATTATGGGATCGGAGAGTAGCCTCCTTTCGAAAGCGCGAGCTCTGCAATTGAAGAAGAGACGCGCGCGCGCGCGCGCTCAGCGGGGAGGGGAGCAAGCTGTCTCTCTCGCTCTCGTCTGGCGCAGCGGAGAGAGAGAGGAGAGAAACCCGTTCGTTCTCTCTCTCTCTCGGCGGCTCCTTTCCTCGCTCTCGCTTCTGCGGTGTTGTGTGTGTCTATCGCCTTGTATTTACGCGCGCTAACTGCGCAGCGATGATGCCTCGGTGCTCGGCGAGGATGGATTCTGGCCGGTTTTTGCACATTGGAGGAGGTGGAACGGTTGGATTAACTGCGGTATAGGCTAGTGCATGTAGGTATGAATTCGCGGTATAACTGTAGCGCTGCAGTGCTGCTGCTGGCTGGCTGCTGCCTAAACAAAACAGAAAAAACGCCAAAACCGCGGAGCGAGCTGTGCGCATGCGCGGACTTGGAGCGCGACTGCGTCGCCAGGCTGAGGTATTATGCTGATGTGGGCATTATGTGATGAGAGCTGGTTCGATGGGTAAGAGGATTTTGGAGGGAATGGATTGTATCAGCTTGTGGTATTGGGTTTGGGTTACTGGTGGTGGGTTCGAGTCTAGGATAGAGCTGGGATGGTTTAGGTTTGATCGTTGGGTTTGTGGCGGTTGGTGGAATGGAGTTGAAATAGGAGGGTTTGATTTTATTATGTTTTAATAATCATGCGTGAGTATATAGTTGTGAAAAAATTGTACGACTTTGTGTAAAGTTGTAAGAATGATTTTATTATCCGGCGTTACTACTTTCTAATCGGAGAAAAGCGAGTAGCTTTTGATAATAATTTAACGACAATTTCACTTCCTGTTAAAGTTTAAAAAATTTTGAGAAACTTTCATCACAGTTGTGATGTAACTTGCAATAAATGAATTTTTTAAATAAGAATTTTTTTTTAATTTAGAAACAGAATATTGATTTTAACATAATGTTTGATGATTCTCTACTGTAAAACAGAAGAACGATTTCGTTGAGATGGACATTAATTAAAGATGAAGATTATATCATAAAGGTTTAAAAATAAAAGCTTAAGAACAAACTACTATTAAATAATACTATTGTTTCGATTTAAATCATTATAAAATGTTTTATTATTTTAGATAAAAAAAACTCATTTTTACAAGTATTAATATTTTATATTAAATTTGTTAACGTTGGAACTATTTATAATCTACTCAAGTTTATCTTTTAATACTTTTTTTTTTCAATACACATGCTTAAAAGTAAAACTTGTCTCATAATTTATCATTTTGTTAGGAAAAGTGATGAAATGTTACACAGAAACTATGAAATTTTTCTGTAATATATTCAACTTTTATCTCCCCTTTATCGATTGACAAGGTACAACTGTCTTAACATTGAAATCTTAATACCTCTAAACCCTGAAAAATGCAATCAAGAATTTTTCCTTTTTTTTTATACATCAATTCCCAATAATGATATTTCCAATCGAACAATACATACATTATCCTCTATTCAAAAATTTCACTGAATTTCACTGCAACAAAAAGCCATCTACATCGATCACCTTCAACTCAACTTTTCCACAAACTCACTCTGCGTTAATGAACCACATCACTGTTCTCAAACAACAACCGCATTTACCTTTTCGAAAGTGCGCCGCGGCGCGCGCAAGTAGCCTGTAATGTGAATGAAATGTTACAAGGATCGCAGCAGCTGATTGAATATTAATGAGCCGTCGCGTGTGCATAAAACTTTAAGGCGTTATACAGAAAACGATTTCAATTATATGTCAGAAGTGCGCGGATGCACACACAGCCTGAATACTTTCACGCAGCGCCGAGAGTTGGCTCAGACCGAAAAACGGCGAATTCCAAAGGAGCGGCATTCTTCAAAATAATTAAGCAGTTGCGTTTGCGTTAGTTTTAATTAGAAAAAGAAAAAATAGTGGGGTCTGAGTCGTTGCTGGATTGCCATTAGTTTCGGTTCGTTTTATTGTAGCTTTCATATATTTCATAATTTTATTGCTTTAGATTACATTGAAGAGGATATATTTTTATGTCTGAACATCTTTACGAGGCGGAGCGTTTACGCAAGAAGCCGGTATTGAAGTTCGTAAAAAATAACCGATTGAAATTGAAAAGGGAAAATTTTAAGAAATTAATAATCCCAAGTTTTGCAGTTATTGTTTATTATTAAGTAACCTCAGCGATTATACCGATGCAAAAGATAAACTCCATTGTTTTTCATTTTTTACGCTAAGCTCCCATTGTTGTTCCATAATAAAAATTGACTCTCAAAGTACGAAGCGAGCGCGAAACTTTTACGAAATTTGTATTAGCATTCAACCGAGATTCATTCTAGATTTCAAAATTCTGGAAGAATCTATATAAGCGAGAGAGCCGCAGTCATTGTTTACATAATGGAACGCTATTTCAAAAGACTCTTTTTTTTTAAATCGGCTTACGTTACGAGAAACAACAAAAACGTGATTATTTTATAAGATAAACCATCTGTAAAAAAAAGAACGACTACAGCTTGCGTACATGCAATGCTAAGTAGTAGCGGCCGCGATCAGTCAGCCAAGCTCCGAGCGCGCAGTCCGTGAACTTTGAGGCGGCTTTGTATTTTTAGCTCGGAACTATAGCTTTTATTATTCCTCCTGCCCGTGTAATTATCGTATAATTTTGATTCACGCAAAAATGCTGTATACACAAGCGGCTAAATATAAGTTTTCGGTTAAATGCCGGCATCACGTAGACGTAATTACACGGTACTTGAGGTTTGATCCTTGCATGTGCTTACGCTATAATTTGTCTTACTCAGGAAATCGGAGCAAGTTTTCGTTTTTCGCGGTAAGTAAACTTATGAACTAGATCACGCGATGGAAAAAATCATCTCTAGAATGTTCTTCTAAAATATTCAAGCTAGTTGAAACGGTTTTTTTGAATAATTCATAAAATACTTGCGCCTTGCCCAGTCCACTCTCGTTCGAAGGTCAATACTTAAAAAAAAAAGGCGCCGAGTTGTTGATATCAGTTATTGATAGCATGAAGGTAAAATTAAAGCGGGAATAATTTAAAATGTTTATTTCCATTCCCTTGCACAAACTGACATAAACTGTTTCTCATTTTAATTTTTTAGTTGGATTTAAACCTTCTTGTATATATATGCGGCGATTGGATTAAATAAAGTTGACGCGTCGATTGCTTTCAGTCATAGCTAATTTACTATCCAAAACTGATTTTAAATAAACTAATTTAAAAAACACATAACTATAGTATAATAAAAAAACTAAACCCAGAGCCATCCGTCTAAAAAAAATTGTGCAACCTATACAGATACTAACAGCGATAACATCTCTCCATTCCCATACACTTCCGCCTCGCTAAACCAATACTAAAAAAATATGCCCGCAACATATCAACCATCTCATTAAAAAAAACCCCGCTCTCCTCTCACAGGTGCATGAACCTTCATCCCAATCTGCCATCTCCTCTCTCATCCCAAGGCCCCCCGGATCTCCCCCGAAAAACGCAAAACCCCACGCTCCTTACCTAGAGCCAGCATCCCCCCACCATCTGCGCACTCAGAGCCAGGCAAGCCTGGAAATCGCGCGCGCCGTTTGACACTGCGCGAGTGGCTCGCGAGACTCGCGGACATAGAGTTTCATAGGCGGACGGTGAGCTGGTCGGAGGAACGATGGATCGCGGCGTGCTCTCGGCTTTTTGGATCGCGCTTTGCGTGTTTGTTGTGTGGGGGGTGGAGCTGAAGGGTGGATGCAGCGCGAGTAGTTTGGCTGCTGGCGGTGGGAATGATACAGAGGCGAAGCTTGCGAAGTTGGTGAAGATTTTCAGCAAGCCTGGAGCTTTCAGTCAGGTGAGTGGAGTTTTTATTAATGAAAGAAAGGCTGATACTGTTTCGGATGGATTGTTTTGTTTTGGGTATTTCGTAATCAATGTTTATATTGTGGAACGTGAAACGCGTCGGTTCGAGTGATTTTTTAAGGCGTTTTCAGAGCGTATCGATTATAACGGGTTTCAAGATAGCGCGATAATTTAAGAAAATTAAATTATGTTGTTTTTGTAATTGCGGCTGCTTCCTTTGCCGCTTTATTTTTCAATTGCAGCGCGCGCGCCGCGGTGTAATACTAATTACGACAGGATAGAAGTAATTTTGATAATGGTAAACGATTTAATCGCTTCCTGTAAAGATGTTCTCCAGAGTTATACGAGTTCGTTTTTTTTCGTAATAACCAGGCACGCAATCAGAAAATTGCATTTCACGCAGACATTAAAAATAAAACACACGTACTTTTAATCAATTACGATAATTTTAATACAAACTATTATATGTATATTAAAGATACAAAATTTACAATAAATCTCAAACTAAAAATCCTCCAATAATTTCCATCAATTCCAGATCGACGCGATATTCGGCGAGCAGTCGGAATCAGAGCCGCCGTCCTCGGCCAACTCCACCTGTCCAGAAGGCGACGAGGGCCTGGAATGCAGGCGCGCAGAGGCGCGACGCTCCGTCGATTGTCCCCGAGGTGATTTCCGTGTTTTCGTGCACTCGGCCGCCCTTGAAAGCCACTCCCCAATTCTCTCATTAATACCTTTCCGCTAAAAATACAAAAAAAAAAAAAGAAAAAAATTAACCATGCCCCACACGCTTGTGAACGCAATTGCGAAAATCCTTGCGGCGAACGAGAATTTCAACCGGTTTCTTCTTTTTTCTCGCCTCGTGCTTTTGCGCGCGTGTGTCTCTCTTTCTCCTTTTTCAAGCGAGGGGGGCTTTTATGCAAGACCTCGGGATCGATTCCGCCAGCTCTCACTTTCGCATGATCGCTTCGTGGAAGGACCCCCGGTTAGAGCGAAATTTTGAAAAGAAAAAAAAAATACGAGGATGCCGAGGAAATAAAAGGAGCAGGCCGTGAGCCGACGCTCGTGAAAGTGGATACGGGTGGAAATGTGAGATATGATGTGGGAGGTGGCTTTTTGTTTTATTTTTGGTCTAATGTTTTGATTTAGTTGAGATTTGATTATGATGGAGATCGCGGAAAATGTTGCGAGATTGGTAATTTAGATATTTTACGATTAATCTTAATCCTTAACGCATAAGTTGAGTGGATCAGGTGCAACACCCCCGTAATCTGATCCAGCCCGAGATCGAATTTAAGACGCATCGTGCCTTGTGTAACAAAATTTCATTTATTTTTCGCACAGCGCTTATATAAACCAAATTAATCATAAAAAAATCATATAATCAAAATTTAAACCCTTCTTACATCACCTCCCAATAAAATTTACATCTGCTGCCCATGATTCATCCTCCATCTCAAATTCAAGCTCATATAAAATTCATCATTTTTTTCCTCTTCAGGTGACTGCTACTGCTACAACTGCTCGAAGGCAGGCCCGGAGCTCTGGGCCTCCTGCTGTCGCGAGAGCCTCAAGTGTTGCTCTCACCTAGCCGCGGCCTGCCGCACCTGTGACCAGCCTCCGCTCTACCCGTTCTGCGCCAAGCACTTCAAGAAGTGCCTCAGCCAGCTCAATGATAAAAAGACGCCCTGAAGACTCGGCCGTCGGATGAAATTGAAAAATATGGACAGCAGTGATTTTTCTTAGATCGCTGACACGCGCGCGCACTGTAAATGCTTGCACTTTTGTGTTTTAAAATGCGATTGGAATGACAGTTTGGAAAGGCGACAACGAACGGTTGCACATCGAAAAAATAGAGTGCGATTTCTTCTAAGCTTAAAAATATTGACGCGCGAATTAATTACGCAAAACTAATTTATAGAAAGTAGACGGAGACGGGAGAGAGCATTAACAGTGCGCGCACGTTTTCGGCGCCAATTATTTACTCGATAATTTGTATGTACATCGAATTAGAGGTGCGCTAGCGCTCGCTCGCGCGCTCGATGCAAAAAGCTGGAATGACGACTGACATTTTATAAAGACGCATTGCATAACTCCCGGCGGCCGGCCCAGCAGCGCGGCAGCGATGTGTGCACCGAGTTTATACACATGCGTGCGGCTTACGGGATTTCTAAATATAGCCTTCGCGCAAAGCTAGCTTAAAACAGCTTTCAAATGATTCTCTTCGTTCGATGATTATGCACGCTTGAGAAAGCACGCGGATAGCGCCGAGGCGCCGCGCGCGTAAGCTCTCCAAAGAGCGCTCGCATATGACGGTTTGGATATGTGTGATGTGTATTAGTAAGCGTGACGGATTCATTTCATTTTTAAGTAAAAATTTTTATTGTCAAACTAATGCAGTGGTATGTTTATAAAGAAGGAGAGAAACTTATCGCAAGTAGAGGGACACGGGGAATCATGCGCCAAATTTTATGATACTTTGATTTTTCCGACTTTTTTGGCTTACGTAGATATCATTTTCTATCTACTTTTCCGCGAATTTCGTAACTTATTATTTTACTATTCATGTTTTAATTTTTTAACTAAATAATTTATCTAGTAGTCTCGAAAAGCTTGTGCAGTTTATTAACTGTTATCTCTCGTAATTTCTAAAAACGAAGAAACAAGAAATAAAAGTATTAAAGGTAAATAAAAACACATTATTAAACTTATTATTCTAATTTATTTAATCTAATAAATTATTTACTTATAAATCGGATTCAAGGCATTAGATGTTTTTTTAATAATCAATTTTGCATTAATATGTTAATATTAATAACAAATAATAAATGTTTTTTAAATTTATCGACAAAAATATTGTTGAACTTTTAAGTAAATAATTAAAATTAATTAAATTTATTATAACAAGTTCAAAATGTTATTTTTAATTACCTTTCATTCACCTCGTTTTTTGTGCACTATAAGTTCTCATTTTGCTAACATTACTCGGAAAATAAAGAAATTTGGTGCAAGATTCCCCTGTTACTCTGTTATTGTATATGTACAAAATAACATTTTAAAATAATCTTTTGCTATTGTTGATAATAGTTTGCAAAGAGTTTAACAAATTTGCCACTTCGGATATACAGCAACATGTGCTTATGTGCGGACGATTACTTTTTAGCGCTGCTCCGACTCACCGTCGAATCATCGGAGAATTATATCTATATACTTGCGTAGCGACAGACAACCCAAGGGAAATACAAGCGTAGCAACATTTGACAGGAAATCATCAAGGCGATTCTAACCGAGGCCACCTGCGGCACTTTGTATTGAAAGTTTCTCAAATAATTGTAGAACAAGTTTCGACAATAATGTGAGATTTAAAGTTATTTGGAGCGCGATGCAAATTATATGCTTCGTTGCGACGGTTTACTTTAAGGGGCATCAAGCGGCGAGATAAAAAGGAAGCGAAAAAAAAAGTGTTGTATGATTGTTATATGTGTTTTCCGTGAATCGATACCGTTCTTTCATAATCAATCATAAGGGATTATGAAATTTGCATTTAATTATCCCATGTGCGCGGTTTGAATGTCTTATTAGCTTGTATAATGATTCGAGCAGACAGAAATCAATTTATGCGAAGTTTCATAATTTACGCCTACTAATTTCTTTCTATTAGCGCCGACGGCTGCGAAATTATTATTTACGAGAACCGAAGACGTAAGAAAGTATATAAAGCAAAATTTGCAATTAATCAAACGTCTACTCTTTCGCTTCCTTATTTATATTCGGTCTGTTTGATTGACCTTAAGTAATCTGAGGTGAGATTTTGAAAAAATAATAAACATTTTTAATAATAGTTTTTGAATATTTATAAACTTTTTACACTCAATTTTGTCTATATTTATAATAAAATTTGTTGAATTTCCCTGGAGTTCTCGTAGACTTGACTCAATCGTACATCTTACATTTTCACCTTCAGATAGCTACTTGCGCTTCCCTTCCAATACAGTCAATACTATGGTACAAAACACAGAGATTCTTGTCTAATATTAGGTGATCGCAAAGTTATTTTTGTTTCTTCATTATCTATGATTTTTCATGTGCCCTATTAGTTGTATGCAAATTGAGTTTAAAGTTCAAAAAGCTATTGCTTAGTACAAAGAGAGAGACAGTTATACTATTTTTACGTTTAAAGTTTATTTACTTGCATTATATGTATATCGAAAAAATGTCAAGACTATAGATGCTTTTATTATTTAATGAATGAGACACGAATGGCGAAGGGCGAGGAAATGCGGTCAGACACAGCCAGTCAAGAACATTATCTTTCGCGTTTAATTTTTTTTACGAACTAACCGTTGAAACTGATAAATGTTTAAACACAACAAAATTTGACAAAATCTAATAATGTCTTGCATTATGAAAGTACAAAGTAAATTCGTACTGCTTTCGCGTACGAATCATCATATTGTTATAATTTGACTTTTGCATTGCTTAATAAAAGCAACTGTTCAAACACCGTCTTTTAATTCAAAAATTTTTTTTCGGAGTTTGAACTCTTGTGATGCTTCAATATAAACTTCGTGCGCGCAACATTTTCGTGTTACTTAAAAAAACACGTCATGCAATCGTGCTTTACTCAAGACAAAAAAATCGTTCCATACAAATACACAAATATTGTGTTGTTACATCACAAAATAACACTTGCTTCCATTCGCGTAAACAAATTCTACTATTAGTTACAACCATCATCCATTCTTTAGTATTCTTATTCAGAAATTGTCAGAAATCGGGAGAATTATGAGATATACATGGAGTACAGGTACCGTCATTAGACGCTTAAAGTTAGCATCAACAACAAAAAATCGACTTATCCATACCTACAAATAGCTTAGATGAGATGATTCGAAGAACTCAATCATTTACTGACAATGTTAGTCCGATTTATGTGATTATTATATTATTGTTCAAACTGATTGACATTAATCATTCAATCGACCATCATTATGTTACATCTACTATGTCCCTAACATACAAACGTTTTACTGTGGTGTTATTATTATTGAGATAATCAAATACACTCATTATATCACGCATTATGCACTTGCTTTCACTTGCTTCGCCTCGAAAAACGAAGACAAAAAACACTTTCTCGGCTTTTACTTTATATTTTTTTGTTTTTTTTTTTTACACAAAATGTCGTAGTAAAAAGACGATTTAAATAAAGTTCTCCTTTGACGACAGCATGTTTTTTTCCATTTTAAATTAAAAAATACACTAAACGTTACTCGTCATTCTCGATAAACCTTGTAGCCGTCATTCTGAAAAAGAAGCACACTTTCGTTGAAGCTACACACGAAAGAATCATCGCAGGGATCATATCTCTGTCCTTTTTTTTTTGTAAAATGACACCTTCGTAGCAGTCGATCCGAAAAATTCGAACTAGAGAGAGCGACCTTTGCAAAAGGTCACCATCAGAGAACGTTCGCTCGCTACTGGCGTCGCGGTCGGCGTCGATCGGCGGCGGCTGGCGAAGAGCAGCGGCGATACTCGGCGTTGCCAAAGATCTCGAGTTGGGACTAGTAGACGCCTGGTTACGTCTTCCAGTTGTGGGGATGAGCTCGGGGCGGAGCCTGATTGCCCTGACCCTGGGATGCCTGCGACGGTATCATGTCCAGCAAATACTGACGCTGAGCTTCAGCCGCCTGACGCTGCAACTCGGCCAGGCCCTTGCCGCCTGCAGCCTGCGCCATCGCAAGTTGATACGGATACAGCAGCGGACTAAACGGCGGCATCATATGCGCCGGCAAAGGCTGGTGTGGTGACAAGTTGGACACTGGATTTTTTGCCAACTCTGGAATGGAAGACAGCGCTGAATAGGCGGAAAGGGATGAATAAAATATGAAAATGAAAATTAATAAAAATGATTTTAATAAAAATATTAACTAAATTAAAAATAATTACAAAAATAATTTTAAAAATAAAAAAAAATTCTAGAAGTTTAAAATATCTATACACTATTTGTAAAAAGTTTTATTACAGCATATAACTTTTATTGATTACAACATTATTGTATTCAAACTTTAAATTGTTGTGAAACAAATTTTATAATCAAAATACTTAACGATTACAAAGTTTAAAATTTTAAAAGTTAACAGAATTCATGCACATACATTCATGTGCATGTAGATTTCTACTTTATCAACGCTCGAATCAAAATGTACCGTTTTTATAGATAATAGAATTTTTAGTAGCTAAAGTCCAAGCGTAGCTGGCAAAAATCAATACTCAAAGCGGGTGCATATACAAAAAACAAAAAAGATAGTTACCTCGCAGTAATTGTTGCTGAAACGCTGCAGTAGCAACCGCATGATGCGGAAATTTGCCACTTTCAGCCAATTTGACCAAAGGATGTTCTTGGAGTTTTTGAGACGGTGGCGTCGGTGCTGGAGGGGGAACTTGTACTTGTGGTGGCGCCGGGGGCGTTGCTACTCTTCTCGTAGGGGTCGCCGCCTTGGGCACTGACTTTGGTGCAGGTGGATCCGGACTCGGACACGCCGCTTGCGCTAATCTTTCGTCGATTTCCTTTTCTTGTTTCAGAGCCTTTACAAAGGCTGTCTTTAACCTGGAAATAATTTGAACGTAATTATGAGATATTGTTTGTTTCCATTTTATATTAGTTATTTATAAATAAAAACAATTAAAATATAATTGTTAAAATAAAATGATACTATTTAGAACTTTTATTTTATTGGTTTTAATTTTACTTACCGATTTGTGTGTTCAGCCTTAAGTGCTTTCTTTACGTTAGTTGTAACACAGTGTTCGCAAATCACTCTAGGATCGCGTCCTGCTGACGGCCTTTGGAAGGTTGCATGCTGTCCTTGCGGACCATCCTTCTTGTTACTATTTGCAGGTTTCTCCCACTTCCAAACAGGAGTGAAATCAGTCTTACATTGCGTGCATTCAAACGGCTCGGGTGGTGGTGGAATCGCAGGTTCCTTGGTGATGAAGTCTACTACGTGCTCCAAACCGACCAAGTAAATGAATTCCGGATTCGAGGGACTCGGCACAAAGTGCATCTCTGGAGGCGGGGGTTTCGGGGGCGGTATCTGCAGGAGAGTCTTTTCCAACTGTTTCCTAAGAGCCTGCTTAGCAGCTGCTTGACGTTGTGCAGGAGTTTGAGTGTCTTCCCGAGACCTTTCCTGAAACGTTTTAATCAATTTTAGAAAAATGAATCAAATCTAGATTAGAAGCTTTCGAATTCAGCGCTTTGCTAAAATAATGACCAATGTAAGTCAATGATTCTAGAGCTAAACAAAAATACAAAAACAAACAGTAAATAGTACAGCCTTCAGAAGTACAAAAGCAGCTTTTTTCTGGTATATATATTTTTTTTAAGTTTGCACTACATAAACAAAAAATAAACAAAATTAAACATGGCAGTAATGTTTTTCTTAAATTAGACATTTATTGTCTAATTATGGCTAATACCTGCTCAGGAATCACAGGTGCGTTTAGAGGCGCGGCAGGCTTGTTTTCTTGTGGTCCAACAAGCTGTTTAGCATGTACATATAAGTTATTATCATTTAATACATTTATCTACTAAATTATTCTTTCATCTACTTATACAAAAGTATAATAGTGTGATTAACTTAATATTTTTCTTCGAAATTTCTAACTTTCAAATTATAAACAATACAAAAATAAATATTTTAATTGAAATTTCAATATTATTTTAAGTTTTATGAAAACGTAATAAATAAGAAGTAAAAAATTGGGAAATTTACTTTTACTTGTACTTGATGCGCCGGGGACGGCGTCGGATCTTTCGTAGATCTTTCAGTCCTATCTGCTGGTGGATGATAACTGACACTTGGTGTATTAGTTGAAGATCTTACACGCGGATGAGGTGGTTGCGGTATCACCATATTTGGTGGCATACCAGTGGATGAAATTGCATTTCTTCCAGTTGTAGGTGGTAGCAGCATACCAGGTGGTGGTGCATGGAGACTACTGCTTCTACTTGGAGCAGGCTGTCCTCTTAGCAGAGGAGGAGGTGCTTTTCCAGTTCTATGACTGGATAAAAATTGAATTGCAATTAGAAACTTTTTTAAATTTTCATAAAGTTTATGATTAATTGCTTTAGTAGAAACATACCTATGAGACGTTACTGGCTGACAAGTGACTGGGGGAGGTAGTTTACTGGGGACTTTAGGCACAGCTGCAATGTTTTCTTTCAACTGTTGTGATTGTTTTAATTTTTTCAAGAGCACCAATTTCATTTCTTCAGATCTTAATTCTTCTTTCAGTTTTCTTAAGTTTCTTTCACGTTCAGCTAATTCGTCGGAAGACAATTCTTTAATTGGTACCAGAGGTGGCATTTCAGCTATAAATAAGTTTTATAAAATATTAATTTGAGCAAATTAAATGAATAAAGTATGGATAAAAACTATTTGAAAATTTGAATATTTTTAATACCTTCATCGCTATCAGATGCATTCCCATTTAAATATCCATTCATTCTTGGCTCATCAGGGCTCTCGGCATAACTCCTCTCAGTTCTTGGCCTCAAATTTCTTCTCGGCCTGCGATCATCCCCTGACTTTGGAGCCAAGATTCCCCTAGAGGAATTTTGAATGTTTCTTGGCTCAGGCATATTGTTATCAACACTGGGGCTATTGGAATAATTGACACCCAGATCTAGTGGAGGGCCTGCATCATTCACAGAGTTGTTAGCAGGCACTGTTGGAGACTCCCTTCTGTTGCTACTTCTAAAAATAGAATATCAAATGAAAAATCCAATAAGAAATCAATCCCTCCATAAATACCAAAACTAATAAACCAGCGCCAACTCACCCAACACTCAAATCAACAACAGCATCGCCATCCCCATCGTAATCCATGGCTTCCATACTTTGCTGATCCTGCAACAGCAAAAAGGCACCCTCTCATTACTCACTGACAATTTTCCCAAGCATCCTCTACTACAACCATTCCAAGCACACAACACACCCACACAGATCGCCGGCAGCTAATCGTCGTTTACATATTCTCCCAAGTCCGACTTTTTTTTCACCTGTCCCCCAGAGCCGATAACGGTAACACACGCAGACACTCTCGCGCGCCGACTCTAGTTATGCCATTATCGGCTCTCCAAGCTCCTCTTCCTTTGCGCCACCAACCGCGCGACTCCACGGCGCGGCTACCAACTTCGTTCGGCCAAAAAAAAAGCTGCACTCCGAAAACTACAGAAGCGACTCTCTCTCTCTCTCTCTCCAAGACCTAACCTCCTCCTCCTCCTCCTCCGTCTCTCCCTCTCTCGCCAGATGCGCTTCTTCGGCCTGTGTGTACGTGTGTATGCGTGCGCGCGGGGCGCGTGTCAATGTGTGTCGCCGCGCGGCGGCGACCTTGTTGGCGGCGGCACTTTTCTCCTACACTCACAAACTCAAGCCCTTCGAGCGCATCTATTCACGTCTCAACACCCTCGCACCCCCGCACTGCTTCTTCAACGAATCCCTGTGTGTGTATATACGTACGAGATCGGCTAGTCTAATGCATAGCGGCGGCGGCGGCGGCGGTGGCACTACAACAATGCAACTGTCCGCTGCTCTCAGGAGAGTCCGAGAGAGAGAGAGACACAGAGCCGAGCGTACGTACGGTATACAGACACACACAAGTGCGCCGTGTGCGCGGAAAGCGGAACTGAGAGAAAGAGGGAGAGAGAGAGAGAGACGGACACGAAAGCGAAATATATATAAGAGAGAAGGGAAGGAGCGGATTGGGTCGGAGAGAGAGAGAGAGCGCAAGGAGGGGGGCAGCGGGCGCCGAGAAAATAGGTGGCTTTTCCGATTTCACGCGCGCCCCGCCACTACTGTGCGCTGGGCTAGAGAAAGATAGAGAGAGAGAGAGAGAGAGTCGGCGGTCAGTGGGAGGCTAGGCTTGCTGTGATGTAAAAAGGAATGCGGAAAGCGGAAGGCGGAAGGCTCGCTGGATGTAATGTTTGTAATTTTCCGAGAGCCGAGGATCTATTTACCCCGGGGCCCTTTAACTATTTTAGCTATCGCGCTTTCCCGGCTCGAGTGTTTTGGATAGGAGAGATGAGAGGATAGGAAGGGCCGGCCCTTCGCGGGCGACACTCTGTGTATGGGAAATCGATTTTTCACCGAAGGGAGTGTGTATGCAGGGCTCTTATATGTGTGTATATGCATGTGTACACGTAGGGCACAGGAATGCGAAAGAGTCGTATATAGGTATATGCATGTACGAATTCTGGCCGGCCGCTCGCCCGGGCTAATGAACGGAAGGTAGAAAGAGAGAGAGGAGGAGAGATAGAGACTCAAAGATGAGAGTTTTGAAATCGATAAAATGTACGACGCTCCGTTTTTTTCGGAGTCCAAAGATGATACGCTGATACGGGCTTTATCAGCGACGGTATCTAATTAGCTCGTTGCTGTAGAGTTGGAGTTTTTACGCGGTCGACAGGAGGGCAAACGGCCAGCAGACCGAATTTTCGATTTGATGAATAATTTCGAAGGGCTGGCTTAATGAATTTCCAATAGCGCATCGGTACATGCATAATACAACGCGCTGCGGCGATTACGATTTTTAATACCGCCGCGGCATCAGACAGCCACCTACGGAGTATTAAAAGCCTCGCGAAATTATCTCAACGATTAAATAATCCAGAATACGAGATAACATTGTTAGCCGGCTGTTTACAAGTAGGAAAAAACGAGCTTTGAAGAAAAAACAATAGAGACGCTCGGTCAATATTATCAAGGCCCTCGTCGATTTTCGGCGCTCTCCTAATCATCATCCACGCATCCGACACGTGACGAGGCGAGCGCGCGCGCGACACGAATGAATTTTCGTGTATATAGCCGACGATTAGAGCGGCGTTACACGCGTATCTCATTACGCTGCCGAGAGTAGGCTAAACGAAGCGGCCCGGACAATTAGGTTATGGGGCTGATCAATCAAGCAGGCGCTCAGCTCTCTATAGCGTCGAATCGATATCGATCCATTGATCGGCCAATTACAACAATGTTAACTCGATAGGCTGTAAAATGACAACAGTCCTATAGAGAGAGAGACAGCTGCACTGTGTACTCGGCGCGTCAACAATCGTATATATACATGCCAATTATATGTGTACACTAGAATATATATATAAGTGCAAAGAGCTAAGCAGACGCAACACACAATCACACATCCACACACTGCCACGCGCATAGAGCGCTCGCTATATAAGTAATCCAATGTAAATATATACGTACCGCTGCTGACGACGCTCAGTCCGGTCGCTTATAACCTCAAAATTCTCTCCTCCAAAAGCGAGTCGAAGCGACGCTGGATTATCACACAAGTGTATATATATGTATATATATATCCGTGGCTGTATATCACACTTATCTGCTCTCACACGCTCGGGCGGCCGGAGCGGCTCGACGTCGTCGGTCCCGCTGCCGACGTCGGCAGCTCAGCCGTCATCATCGGCCGGAGATTAGAATCGGACTGCGCACTCTCTTATGACACTAGATCACACTCATAGCATATACAGAGCAGCGACACCAGCTGCTCCTCTCTCTCTCAAGGGTATGTAGAGACGCGGAGTCTTCGGTGCGCGCGGCGGAGACACTTGCACGCTGCTGACCCGGGGGCCTGCAGTCTATGTACGTGCGCTCTCTTCTTCAAAATGGCGGGCAAATCGTTCTCTCTGTGTGTACTACACACAGTAGTCGCACTCTCTCTTGCACGGCCCTTTTTTTTACTTCGCCGCGCGCGCGCTTTTCCCTTTTCACTCCCTTGCCCCCACACACTAGTTCCGTGCGCGTACGCGCACTCTGCGACTGTATGCGCGCGTGTGAATGTATATATTTAGGTATATATATGTACGTATATATATATGTATGTAAGCAGACACGCACGCGCAGACCAGTGGCCAGGCAGCCGCACTCGCCTGTGTCTTCTCCGTGCAAAGTGGCCAGCCACACTACCTATATACGATATGTACCTCCGGCCCGTGTGTCGCCGGGAGAGACACTACCGCTCTCTCTCTCTCTCTCTCGACTCCCCCACCCCGAATATGTATATATATAGTGTAATTTGTGTAGCCGCCGCCGCCGCAGGCGCCCAATGAGCATGTATACGTCTGTACGTGTACGTACATGCACACCCCCCCTGTCGTCGGCTACCTGGAAGGACGCCGTAATTTTGGGACCGGCGATAGGTCGATGGGTCCGGTTATTGGAGGGTGGTGTGGGTGACTTTTTGTTATTGTTTGCCAAAGCTGGTGAGCTGTCAAATAGGGATTATGAAGAGGTGGGGTTCGTATGTGTGCGGTGTAATTGGGAAGTTAACGGGGGGGATTTGGGTACGGAGATAGTCGGGGAATGTGCAGACTTGTTTTTCGTTTTCCGAGAATTGTTTTATTACTTACAGAGAATTGTATTACGGTTCATTGCAGTCCAGACTTTGGGTATTGATCGCCGATGAAGTTTTAATTTGGAGGTTTAATAATTTAGCGTGCGGTTGAGATTACAGACGGAACTTTATTTTTGCGCTTTTTTAATTTTATTTAAAACAAGAATAAAGTTAATGTATATGAACTTTCGATCTAGTAACATATTGAGCGTACTTCAAATATTTTTATCGAGTAATTCGTGACTGGGATTGAAATTGACAATCACGCTTTGTTTTTGAAAATATTTAATCAAGAAGATAAGTGTAACACGGATTATGCTTTTCAATTTTCACGTATTGAAAGTTCCTGGAATGCACATAAAGCTAGCACAGAAGTCTAGATTAGCCATAAATCTTAGAGAGTTGCGCGGCGATTAGGTACCGTTATGTTGCAAACCCATCTTTCTTTGTATTACTTTCATATCTGCTTTTCTTACTATTACTTTGCTTTCAGTTCATGTGAGTAATATAACTGTCCGCAGTAATTTAAAAACAATCGTTCAAGAATTGAAAATTCAGCAAAAACATTATAATAAAAAAAAGGGATTAAATTAGAAAGCTTGTATATCTTAAATTTTCCTCTGAGAAAGTAAATATGACTGCTTATAGAACAAAATACAGTACTAATATGTTTTCAACTTGTAAATTAATTAATTTTTTGTTTAATTATCTAATAAAGGATAAGAAATGGTCAGGTACATCAGTTTATAATAAAAAGATCATTTTTCATCTCTCACCACACCTTTATTCTCTGTACTTCACTTCTTACACAGTGTTTCTGCCGATTTATATCGAATATGCTATATATACACGAGAGAAAAATCATTTTGTATTTTTTTATATTTCTATTACAGTGTGTTTCATTTATCATGACTTGTGACTTTGTTTATTGACCAGACACTCAGTATCACGCACACGAAACGTACAAATATCATAATTCCTTTTTTTGTTTAGTGATGCTACCGATAACAATGTATTCATAGCGAAAAAACACATTTTTTAGTAAATTTTCTTAGTAATCGGAGATATAGAACAATTTCAACGTGTGTCAGGTTTTGAATTTTCTTTATTTTTTTCGACATTTACTTTTACACATGAAAATGAAACATTTTTTTTTTCAAATTTTTCCTCCGAGACTTCCGCAAAAACTTTTAAAAACATCCAACAATATTTTTTCCGTCGACATCGTCCCGTTTCGTGCCGAAATTTAGCAGCAGAAAATTTTTAATCGATTTATATATATTTTCTAAAAACGTTAAACTTTCCTCTAATCGCGAAAATCAAATATATATATTTGCATTTGAAACTGGTTCTGTCAGCTAATAGTTAATAAACGACTACTAATTTTAAACAATAATTAAAAGGTGAACAATGTAACGGTATCACTCGGACTAAAATTAAAACTGTATTGTTCTAAAAGCTATAATTTTTTTTTCTCAAAATAACTAAAACGTGACTTTTTACGAATAAAAACGAAAGAAACGAGTTTTTTTTACCTAATAACATAGAAAACCCATTAAAATGTAAAATATACACATTTGCAATTTTTAAAAGTACCATTATTCTGTCCACCCTTTAATTCAATTACCTCATAAAATAACATTCACGCGACTACAGACGAAAAAGTTTATTAATACACTTGCTATATTAAAGTTATATCTCCAAACAAAAGCAACTTTCCAACCCTTAATTTTCTCCCACATCATAATCGTGGATTACACATTTTTTAAAATCGTAATTTCAATAATGATGATTATCTATTAATATAGTACATAAGGGCAACACTTAAATATCTCCTGTAAACGGGCTTCCCAAAAAGGTCTTTTAAAGATAGTAATTTTTTTTTAGAAAAAAGGGATCTGGTACAGGGAAAGCCTTAGTTTTCGCTCTGTGCGTAAATACATATGAATATATATATATAGATAATAGTACATTTTACAAGGTATAAATATTTTTTTTCTTTCTCTCCCTCTCTCTCTCTCTCTCTCTCTCTCTCTTTCTCTTTCTCTCTCTATCTCATCACGTCAACAAAATACAGTCGAAAAGTTATCCCTTCGTTATACACGATTAGAGCACGTTTAATAACTCGCCTAGGTAGAAGGGCTAAAAAATTTACTCGTATATATATTTTCTTCACAAACGTTGTGCACGAGGATAAATCGATAAACGGTACGTGTTACATGTGCACATAAATAATTATATATCCGTACGTCTATGTAAGAGGAAAAAGCTGGTACAATTTTATTTTATTTTATTAATATCATTTTTTTTTTTAATCTTTTTAACTGACATCCACTCTTTAATATTGCAAGTTTGACTTAGAGTTGTTATAAGACCCGTGGAAATACATGGGAAAGGTTATAAATGGAGCTTCACTTAAATACAGAGCTGAACAGCTGGAGTATGAGAAAAGGAGGACCGTTCGTTTTTTTCTTGGAGGCTAACGGTCCCTGAATTATCGATATCTATAAGGAGCGTTTTTTGTGTTTACACACACGTATACTTAGAACTAAATGAATCAAGGGGACGTGAAAATTCATCGATTCCTGCTTGGTCGAATTCTATTTATTTCATCTTGAATTTTTAATCATCGTGTTTGATTTTACAGATTCCGTTTTGACAGTATGCACATCTGATTCACTCTCCAACAAAAAAAAAAAGAACGAGACAGAACAAATGGGCAAGTTTAAAAATGAAAATTTGACAACGCCACAATTTCACATCCCTTTGACCCTCTCGCAAAGATTTTGGACAAAGATATATTTGTTCTGCAATATACATCAACGGATAGAGCCATGACTGATTCGCTCGACTGGCGAATACACACGTCGAGCGTACTATAACTTTCTACCTAAACGTGCACTTTATATTTCACGCCCGGATGTTTTTACCCCTCTCCAAAATGCACTTTCACTCGGCGCGCTCACAATAAACGCGCGCGCGCGCGCCCGTAACTCGCCGCTGCTTTTTTCTTCTTCTCCGCGTCGAACCGAACACAAAAAAAAATTAATAAATATAAGCAAATGCGCTGTTCGTTACGTATATGCATGCATATCCTCCTGCGATGTGCCGCGCATGAAAATATCATTTCTTCTATTATATTCGCTGTAAACTGGAATGAGAGCTTGGTATAGTCGTGGCTACCCAAAGAAAACTCGCGGATTTTCCTTGATTGACAAAAAAAAGTAATGATTAATAAATTGCAATCGTTTACTTCCGCGCGTATCGTCGTGTCTTACCGATGATTAATAAAAAACATTGTGGGGGAAAAAAGAGCGCTCTCTCTCTCTCTCTCTATGCTTGACTTAGGAACTTTTAATACTGTTCGTGGAGCGTCGACGACGTCTCAACCCGACTACGCAAATAGAATGTTCAATAAAACCGCCTTTGCATTATCGACGAGCTCGTTTATTTTTTAAACATGTAGCGTATTATATATTAAGAAACTGGAATGTCGCACGGGTGTCTTTTTGGTTGCAGCGTCGGTCGAAGAAATCGCGCAGGGAAAAGCAGACTCCGGGATTTCAGGTAGCTTTCTACAAGGAGCCTCTCTCGGCGCGCCTGTGTAGTCGGATTGAGGCATCGATTTTTTTAAGATTTCGCTCGCTCGCTTTATTTTCATGATCTTTTTTCTCTCTCTCTCACACTCTCGCACACGACGCGATATAATTCCATGCAGGATTGTCATTATAATACAGAATTGCGCGAAGGTAAATAAAAAAGATATTACGGAAAGACGATTTTTTGTATTCTCGAAAAGTATAGTAATCAACGATTGCACAATACTCGTAAGTAAAAAAAAAAATGAAACCGAAAGAAAAGACAATATTCCGTTCCTCTATTCTTCTCTTCGATATACATATACTTGTTACGCTTTTTTCCGCGAAAAAAAATGAGTGCCTTTTGGAACACTAGCGATTCTCACTATCTTCTCCCTCTCTCTCTCTCTCTCTCTCTCTCTTTCACATTCGCGCACTCGCAATTTCGCCTCTCCATTGTCTCTCCGAGCGCATCTAATGCACGCGCCTGATGTTGGATATTTGTTTTTTTTTTTTTTTTTAAACGCCACTTCTCTCTTTCTTTCTCTCTCACTCACACAATCGCTCGGGCACGCACGCTGACTCTTCATATCAGTGTTTTTTTCTTCGCACGCATTCACATCAGTTTTTTTTTAATTACTTTTTTTTTTATTTTGTTTATTTATTTCGCTGTCATTCTCTAGCCGAGTATCCCTCTAAATTTTTTTGTTTTTATATTTATCGTTATTTATCACAGATGTTTTACTCGCTCAGCCGTCGCGGGTCTTCTCTCTTAGCGTTTGTTTTGTGTGTGTATGTGGCTTCTTTTTTATTCTGTTGGCGGCTGGCCCACTCGTCATAATTATCAGCTTCAAATGTATATTATAATCTCTCTCGCTTTTTTAGCCCCTTTGGCCTTCGTCTTTTCCTCGGGCGCATCACAGATTTTCTTAGCTAGCTTACCATGTGCAGTTTTTACTTATAGCTTTTCTTAAGTTTTTATACACCTTCGGGGGGGCGGGTGCCTGTTTGACTCTATCACCGGAACCGCCTTAAAGCCTCGCGAGCGCCGAACAATTGTCTTCGATTCTCAAAATATTCCTCGGATTGCGCGGAATCTCAACTCGATCTGCTTGCTCGTTAATCTATTAATACACCTCCTGCAGCAGATATTTCGGCGCTTCCCGTAAAAATAGTTCGAACGAACCGCATCTACAATTTTGTGCCAAGCATTTTTACAAACGAAACGTCGAAATATCCACTCGAGCGCTTTTTTTTCGCACCGCGCAACCCAGAACAATCCCTAGCTGTACAACAATGAAAATCAATGGTTCGGCCCTCGACGGGCGACAGGACGGCTCATTGTTATAAATACTACCTTCGCACCCTGCGGTTATAAACGCAAAAAGCCGCGCGCAAGTACTGCGCGAGCGTATAACAATTCCATCGGTTATTTAATTATTATTTTCTTTCGACTTTTTTCTACGGCCGCCGAGCGCGGCGACGGCTCGGGCTCTCCTCGCGCTGGCCCCGCGATGCGCGACTTTCGTATATATGGATTCGAGATATAATATCGGTCAGTCTTTGGAGGAGGGGGGATTTACACAACTCGCTGCGCGCGCGACAGTCTCGGAGCTCCCTACGTTTTTTTTTTTTTGGAAGATATACACGGAAAGTCTCTCGAGAAACAAAAAGAGTAATAACGATTTTTCGAGTATGTTTACGCATTTGCGCGCGATGGCGAACTTTGAATTGCGCGCGCAAAATGAAAAGATGCGCGGGTAAAAGGAAAGTCGCGCGATTTACACGGTGAATGCAAGTTACTCAACGACGATGTATACATACGCGCATCTAGGATGTATATACACGCTACAAGTGGCTGTGGGGGAGCGAGGAGAACCCGAGCGGTCGCTATTACACTTGCTTTGGCGCTCGTCGATTTTGCACGACGCGTTTAACGATTACTTTTTTTCTTCGCGCGGTATACAATTTCGTCGGCGAATCTTTAATACTTGATTTGCGTCGCTCTCGAGCTGACGACGGCTTTTTTTTTAATTCTTTCGCTCTTGTTCCGAAGCACCTACACGACGCGACGACTCGTGTTTCTTTGTGTATGTGTCCGTGTGTCCGTGTGTGGGTGTGTGTAACGCTGCACTGGCTCCGTCGTCGGGTTTAAATACGCACACTAAGGCCTGCCTTAGTAGAAAAATATACATTCGCATCTTAAAAATAGGTCTTGACTTATTATTTGTTTGTCATCTCTCCGGAGACGCTGCTCTTGTGCGCGCGGTTTTTTATTTTTTATTTAATCTAGCTATTTACTTTTTTAATTGCTCTCACGGCTCTTCGTTCGTATAACGATCTACGCGCGCCTCTTTATTTTAATTTTTCTACCGATGCTACGTGCGCTTGTCTTTTTTGATTATTTAATCCTTCGGCCTCCGCCTCATAAACGCGCTGTCTTCGTCTTCTTCTCAGCTTGGTTTCGTTCGTTCGCTTGGAAGGGGCTTTTTCGTTTTGTTTTGTTACACTCTGTTTTCGTCAGATCTCTCGTTCCTTCTCACTCGCTCACTCACGCAGATGCTTTCTTTCGACCAGCCGCGCGTGCTGCTTCTTCTTCAACTAAAAAAACGTCGACTTTTAGCGAAAAGAACGGTATATGCCTCTGGTCTATATACCGGAGCAAGCGCGTCTCTCCTTCTGGTGTAGCCCCTTTGATTGTTCGTGATTTCGCGCGCGCTGATTTTTCGTTTTTATTATTTTTTTTAATTATTTTCTTCAGTCTTTGATTAAGTGTGTTTGTTATGGTCGCGCGCGTGCGCTTCGCACTGGGCCCCTTTGAGTCGAGAGCTCGTGTATAATACCGCTCCTACGATTTAATATAATTTTATTTTTTTGTATATACGGTCGCGAGATGATATCACCCTTTTTTCATTTTGTCTTGCTCGTCTACGTATAGCTTCTACTTGACTTCCGCTTCTTCAGGAACACTCACACACGCTTAAGTTATTAGAATCGAGAATGCACAGTTACAATGCATAAGTTGGATAAAGAAAAAATCTTGGATCTTGTAAAAGGAGATTCAGTTTTCGTATATATATTCTTCATCGTCTCTCGGCCGTCTCCACGCAGGCGAGAAATCGAATCATCAACGTCGCTTCTTGCTTCTTTTTTTACTAAGCGTTCCTTGCTGGTCTTATGTCTCTTTGTACGATATCGATCATAAGCACGAGGAATCGTCGCTTTGTTTTTGTTCTATGCTTTTAAAATTATCGTTATACACTATATAGCTTGGGAATTCATCTTGACACTTATAACTGCGTTGGCTCACGTATAATCTACGGAAATAAGAATGGTTGTCTCGATACGAGGACCGATAAAATCGTTAAAAAGCAACGATATCGACTGTAAGGTCGGGGAAGGATGGCAGATTCAGACAAATCGAATGTGTCAACTCGTTCTTTAGCGAGAATTTTGGACTACCTCTATCGTGACGCGCTTCGACTGTCTCACAGCCGTGCTCGCTTGGATCTTCGCAGGCCAAGTATAATAATTATGAGTTGGAAAACACACACCGCCGGCTCGCGTCGTATATGTCTGCCTGGGGGGTGTCGTCTCTCGAAGTCTAACGATTCTCAGGTACATTGTTGAAAAGGCCTGCTTATTCTCGGCTGACACCGATCAAGTCCTTCCGATAAATTTTTTATCTCCCGCTATACAGTCTTGACGTCGAATGTTACCGCGCCCGAAGATCCTTCGGCTGCTTTTCATCCTCGTGGAGCATCAAAAATACGGCGACTCTCGCCTTTGTATCGAGAGTTAACATTCACATCGAAGACAAATTTTTCTCGCACGTGGCCTCTTTGTTTGTTTATCTTACTATATAAACACTAAGTTTTGCGCGTAGGCTTTCAAAGTTTCGAAAAAACGCAACATCACATACAAAAAAGAAAAAAAACATTACTTCGGTGTGTAAGTAGCTACAAGACCGAGACATTATACATACGACAATCGATACAGATTGATTAATTGTTACAAGGACTCAAAAAAATAAACGCTTCAAATCAACGGACTGTACATATACGTTCGACGATGTTGTTTTTAAATCATTTTTTTTAAATCATTTGATCTTTAAATCGTTTGTTCCTCGCCAGTGTCTCGATAACAACTACTCTACTTTTTGTACCTTTCAGTGTTTTTTTTAATCGATTGATTCAAAGGTTCTCTCAGCGCTCTTAAAACGTCGTTATCACACGCATTTGTAAACGAAAATCGAGACACGCGTTGCGCAGTGTGTAGACTTGACGATTTTAAAATTCGAAAGCTACTAGATACATACATATACATTTATATCAGTTAGTGACTAAATTCTTCTAGACATAGATTATCTTGTATTGAATTTCTTCTCGGCCGCTCTCTCTATTTTCTCTTGTTTGAGAGCGCATTGCATGGAGCATTTCTTTATATACTTATTAAAAGTCGTTCACCCGTTGGAAGTGCTCAATCCTATCGTAATCACAGCGTGTATGCACATCAAGATGCTTCTTATGCTAAGGCGTCCGATTGGTTTTGGTATTAAAAATAACCTCGGATCGCTCGATAGTTACATATGCTGCCGTCGCGGTTGACGTCGAGCTTGGCGCAGTTTTTTAAAATCTTTATTATATCTTGTGACTCCTTTTTAAAATATTTCGCCCTTTCTCGGCATTAAGGTGTCTTCACGTTTTTATTTTAACATTGCGCGTAACAATTTCCTTCTACTTCTATTCCGCTTTTCTTTTATCAACGCTATAAACTAAATTCCCATCCCAATGGAAAAATACTTGCAACATCTTGCTAAATTTCTTGAACTTGGACTTTTCTAGAGAATGTCAAGCCCAGATGTTTTTTATTCTCTCTATCACTTCACCTATCCCTCGACGAATCTATGTTGGTTCCCGTTTTTTTTCTACGTGATATTATCGAACTGTACATTATTTACCCTGTTTATTACACGGGTTCGTGTCACAAAAGACTTTTTATTAGCCTTGTAGTCTAAATGTACTTTTTTTCATAACTTTGTGATTTTATAATCGTTCAACAATGCAGACTCATCGAGGAACAAGATCACTTGTCAAATTGTACGTACAATAGTTATTCTTTGTTCTCAAAACAATTGTGAAAATTTTCTTGCGATAAATATTCACTGAAAAAATAACGATTGCTAATTTTTTCAGTACATTAGATAGGTTGTTGCAGCTTTCTTAAGATATGGATGGCTGATTCTTGTCACGAGTGTACTTGTGAAAGAATGCGTGACGGACTATTATTACCTAAACCTCAGAAATATATAACGTAATATTCTCGATATGATTTCACTTAAAATTAATTAAAAAAAATTGTGTTCGCATAAAAATATATCCATAGAAAAACACAAGAACATGACATATGACCTGACATATGACAATTACGCTCATACTTCTGAGAATGAGTTTCATCCATAAGAAAGGACAGTTAGTGATGGATGGTATTTGAGTGAGGTTGCTTAAATTTTAAGGTTTCCTTGGACACAAGTTACTTTTGATCCCGAAGAACCATTGGCATTATAACTTCTCTGCTGTCACCACTCAGAGGATTTATCACAACTTTTGGAAGGTCTTCATCACCCAGAAGCTTCCACTGCTTGCCCATCACTTCTTTGACTTCCTGTAAATTAAACGTAATTTTAATAATGAATTTCAATAAGTATAAGTAATTTTTGACATTTTGTTACTTACATCTATTATTGCCTCGCGATCTGACCAAGATTCTTCAAACTCAATATCACTTTCAGCAAACTCTAATCTTTTTAACATGTTTCGCCTCAAACGAATTATAGCAAGGAGATTGTCTACAAAGTATTTCTGTCCAATAAATACTATTTCACTCAAATTTTTGCATCTCCATGCAGCCAATACTAAAGGGTCAGGACTAAAATAGATAAAAATAGAATATAAGTTATAAAAGGTTTTAAATTAATCTTGAAACTTATGTATAATTAAAATAAACATACTTTTCTACACCATCAAAATCATAACGAGGATGAAGTAAACTCTTTTGAGAACTGAGTGAGTCTATCCATATAATGGACTGCAGTGTCTCTGAATACCAATTAGAAATTCGATGTAGAGCTATAATGTTGACACTTTCACAAAAAAGTACTTTTAAGTGAGTCAGAGGCATTGCTGCTTGTAGAATTTCACTGTCCAATACTCTCACTGCATTGTAGGAGTGTATTAAGTTGAGACGTAATTCACATCGAGGGCTAAAATTAAAATTATAAAGAAATAGTTAATAGCTGACTTAAATCTATCAGAAAAAAAATAACAATACAAAACTTACTTTTTCTCAGTAAAAGCTACCCATGATTCATTGCTAGCTCCAAGATATTCCCCATTCCAGCCATGTACATGTATTACCAATCTTTCCATTCTTCCACTGTTTAATGCTAAAAGCAACTCATCGCTAACATGATCATAGTCTATAGTTAAAAAGGACAGCCTGAGAAAATTATTAAATAGCGAGCAATCCAATTCCAGAAAGTCATAGTGATCTGGATCCTCTTTGACAGAGGCCAAACTCAAGTGTGTTAAGTGACTAGCATGGTTGTTCTTAAGAGGCTCTAAAATAGTAGAAAGATCTTCTGTTAACTCTTCTATACAGCCTACGCTCAATGCTTCGAGACAGTTTGATGTTTCCACAATGTTCAACAGCTGTTTCAACAATTTCTGACTGTTTACCTCCTGAGTAGGATATTCAAACATGCACCTACTTGGCTCGAGCAGAATCTTACGGAGCTGCCTGTTACCGCTCAATTTTTTCAAAACAATGAGAGCTTCTCTGACAAAACTGTTGGCCGACTCGCAGCGGATTGTCACCTCTTGCACGCTAAATTTAAACCAGCTCGATAGACACCTGAAAAAAGAATTGCATCGTATCACTTGTTATCAATACAGCAATTACTCCAAGCAAACAAAGAAAAGTATTATCAACCTTGACCACATAATGCTGTCATTATCCATCAGAGTGAATGTGATTTTCTTCCAGAAGCTCGGATGAAACAGGGCGTACCTCCAGTGTCTGCATACCTTTTGCACAAACGTAACAAACATTAAAAAAAAATCATCCTCCGCTCTCTTACATAAGTATCAGCTTATCCGCACAACTAATCATTAAAAAAGAAGTAAAAAAAAGCTCTCATCAATCCGCGTCAGTCGTACGTGCTCCTCGGCGAGTAACAACAATAGATAGCCACCGCGAGAGTAAGTAAACAGAATGACATTAGCGTTTCCAAGCGCGCGTGAAAGAGCGATAAAGACAGAACGATATAGAGAGAGAGAGAGCAAAAGAGAAAGAGCAGCGATATATACACGCATCTACATACATAGCCACTGCGCGCGCGAGAGGAGAAATTTCGATATGGGTTGTGGGAAAAGTAGAAGAGGGGTGGGGGGCTACTAGTATAGATATCCATCGCTCATATCGGCATATCGCCGCGATAGAATTAGAAATGGACTTCTCCGAAAGGATCCTCACCTGGGAGGCCTGTATGCGGCTGTCGTGCGGCAGGTAGGAGAATATCTCGAGGAGAATGACGCTGGGCAGTCCGTCCCAGCCGGGGCTGGCCGCGCTCTTCTTCGCCTTGTCCTGCGCCTCAGCGCCGCCGCCGCCGCCGCTCTTCAAGGACGCAGCTGTCGCAGCTGTTTGCTGCCTGTTGTCATCGCCGTCTCCGTTGCTCTTCTCCCTCTCGGCCTCCTCGATTATCTTGGGCGGCGAGTCCTCCTCATTCTCTCCCCGTACCATTCTACTGTTCTGCCTACCCCGTCTATGCACCTTTATTAGTTGTTGTTTCCTTTAATTTGTTGTTTTTTCCTCGTTTTCTCGCGTCCTGGCTCTCTGTGTGTGTGCGCCCGTGTCGTCCCGTGGCGTGTGGATGTGTGGGCTCCGAGACTAGAGAGCCCCCGATTGCACAGAGAGAGAGAGACAGACACGCAGCGTTTCTCTCCGCGCGAGTCCTCCCCGCTCACTGAATATTTTTGCGCCGTCGCCGCGACCAAAAGCGCAACAGAGCGCCGAGCAGCCCGAGTCTGTCGTTGCGGCCCCCTCCTGCACACTGTCAGTCGCGCGCCTGCGCACTGGGACGTCTGGTGGATGGCTGATATGCCTCTGTATTGGGAGCTTTTTATATATGCGTTTATTTGGGATGAGAGATGTGCTCGATAAGAAAAGATGAAATTGCGGGCTTGGATCGTGAGATGGTCGGATGACTTTTGCGTGATTATGTTGTTGTATATTCGGTGCGATTGGCCGATCGAACGTCGTGGCCGTTCGGACTGCATGCAGCGAGG
Organism: Eupelmus urozonus; assembly: GCA_900480035.1. Taxonomy (NCBI): domain Eukaryota; kingdom Metazoa; phylum Arthropoda; class Insecta; order Hymenoptera; family Eupelmidae; genus Eupelmus; species Eupelmus urozonus. Next base: position 904 of record UELX01001450.1, on the reverse strand, counting down.
GGAATTATGCGCCTGCGCTAGTGGCAGTCGATATAGAGTATTACACTAGAAATAAAAAATTTTCGGTAGCTAAATTTTTTACACTGCGTAGAAAATTTTGTCGGAGATAAACTCCAAAAATTTTTAAATTTAAGAAGCTTGATACAATAATACAACAATCAATGTCAGTTTATTAGCACTTACAGCTTCCTCAAACTTAATTTAAGAATTATAAAAATAAATGTTTTAAATAAAAAAAAGTTATTTTTCGCTCATGATTTACGTGCTATAAATCATTATAGCTAATATTTAAAGATTGCCAACGCACCTGACAGCGCATATAACGCACGCAAAACATCATTCAAAAAAATAGCGCGTGTACAGTTTTAATGAAAATACATACGTTGACAATAAAGAATAATTTATTTATTTTCACCATTTTGCAATTCAAATTTAAAGGATTTTCAAAGTGGAGCGCTTTCTTTTTTATTTCGTATAATCATCATGTATCATCAGGTGGTACACATTTGAAGGCTTATTTATGCGCAAATATCCACGTGCTTCCTGTTGCAGTGGTCGTGCGCTACTGATTCTGAAGTATATCGCAGCGGCTAAGCTGGGGTCTTTAATAATTTGTAAACAATAAAGCGATTTGTAAGCTACTACTTGAAAAATGCCAGACAAGAAACGAGTTCTTATGATTTGTTTAGGTATCTACTTTACTCTTACTTATTGTGTTTTATTAACTCCAAAATGTTTGTTTATTAAAAGCTAACCTATTGTAGAATAATAATTGCTGAATCAAGTCTTTTTATTATTTTAATTATTCTGCTGTTTTTTTATGCCTTATTTTAATAAACAGTTGATAACAGGCTATCAACAGTTGATTATCTTTATAATTGATAATATAATTTTCTTTTAATGA
>UELX01001449.1:0-43898 GCA_900480035.1 Eupelmus urozonus | reverse complement strand
TGAGCAACGAAAATACATTTATTAATTATAAAATTTCGAACGTAGGAATTTAGTTGATTTTCAGAACACTTTTTTTGGACAACTTTAATCAGCTAAAAGATTGTCTGTGATCACTTTAAACTTTCAGAAATCGACCATTTCAGAAAACGTGTACGATTTTCTTTATTGAAATTATTAGGAATTGAAATTAATTTATTTATATATATCTATGCATCCATCAGACTAACGGCAATTAAACAGACACCCAAAAAACAAAAATTATAAAACATTTTGTGAAAGTCAAGTAAAACCCATTGCAATCTGTACGCAATTTCACAAATTTCATTACAGTACCCACACAACAAATTACGCACCATTTACAAAATTTCGTCCGAAAAAAGGATTATTAACAGAAACCCAGCAAGTTCGTTAACCAACCAATCCGATTTTCATCAACTTCAAAGCAACCAAATCAACATCACAATTAACCCACCAGCGGAAGTTCAATTAATTTTCACGCCACCCCAAAACCAACCGCCCACCTCCCAAAATTCAAAACCACGCGCGCACGCCGACTCGATCGCGCACTTCGTTAAGGCCGCTCCGCGCTCGTTCGGCCCACCCTACCTCGCGTACAGATGTAGTTCGGCGAATATAGCGCTTGTAATACGGCCGGTGATCCTGCAAATTTCCCGAGAATGATGTAGGGCCGCGATTTCGGTAGACCGCGACGACGAGAAGCGCGTGTATGACTACCTCTGCAGAGAGCGAGTATATATAGCTGGACTTCTGCGAGCCCGGAGGATTCGCTCGCTCGCAGGTAGACCGACGTTATTGCCTCGTTACGAGAGCTATGGGACACGATGAATATCGGAGAGCCTTGCACTAGATGTCGGAGGATTGCGGACCGCTGAGGGCAGCTTTGGATCTCTATGTATATATATAGCTGGACAGGTGCTTGATTGGTTGTGCGTTTGGAAAAAAGAGGGTGTTGAGTCTTTTGGAGATTGGTATGGTTGACGAGGTGTGAATGTATTAATGGGATCAGAGTGAATTGTTACTTTTGTCACGGGCTATTGGGCTTTGTCGTGAAACTTTAATTGCACGTATAGGTCGAGGGTAAGTGAATTGATGAACTATTGCATCGGTTCTATTATGGGCAGGCTAATTGCCTATTGTGCTGATATTGTTGTATTTGATCGGGTCAGTAAACAGTTATAACGATGCTCAGCGTTGCATAGTCGATGTATTTGATTCACATCTTATTAGATCTAGGCAAATAGCGCATCCTGAATATATAGACGGGTCCAGTGAACTGCAGCAATAATTGATTTCATCCGGCTGCTGACGTGGTAGTTTATTGTTAGCGGAGAATCTTGAATTGCAGAGATGTTGCAGTTTTCTTAGTTTATTCGAAATTTGATAAAAGTTTACAGTATTCACGGGAGAACGTAGCTTCAATGTTGAATGTTTCAGATTTCCTAATAGCATTGTTTATTAACTCTAGTTCCGATGGTAAATATGCCACGCTGACAAAATAATTTTTCAAATTCCCGAAGCTATTTCAATGTTTGAAAAATTTTAATGCGATATATACGATAAATAAGATTACCTGTCTTATTTTAAAAACAGAATAAAGAAACAAATTTTTATTGTTGATAAGTTAGGCAAGTTATTTTAAGAACAATCTCATTCATATTTAACATTTTAGTGTTTAAACATGAGCCCGGGATCGGGAGAATCAAGTCTAAATCTAACACGTAACTAATTCATTACAGCGCCGAATACAAATATAATCATAGCCACAACTGTAAGATATACCTGTTTCTCTTGCTGCTACAAATTACTACATCCTACAAATAACTCTAAAGCTTCGGAACTGGATCAACACTAGAATTAATCTCAGCATCCCAGATTCAAATCTTCAGAATAATTAAAAACTTCAAAAATAATCAGAGATTTCAAAATAAATCATCATATCAATCACCTATGAAATCATTATCAACCCGATACCAACCACCTCGCTTCTAAACTCCCAATTTTCTCTATAAACAGCTCGCCTCATAAACATCCCCCTACAAGATTTCCTCGCGCCGGATATCCAGCACCCAGCCTTCAACCTAATCATCCATAAAATACACACTCATTATCCCTCTAAGCTAGCATCCCCAAAAAGCTCCACCTCCAGCCCCAGCCAAGCCATCGCGACGACGAAATCCGCGCGTAATTATATAATCCACGCGCTTGCGGCTCGATTGGCTCTTGATTTAATTATCCCGCTGCAGCTGCGGAAAATCACGAAACTGTCGCGCAGCTGCTGCTCTCCCTCGCACGGCATAATGGGCTTATCAGCTCGAGATTATTATTGTTGTTTACTGCTAACAAGCTCGAGCGAAGGGAGGAGGACTGTCAGCGGATGCAATTAACGTGAGCCGCGAGCGCGACGCGGCTACGCTACGCGTTTGATGCTGCAGGACGTTTTGCGAGGGCGCAGGTGACAGCTGCGGACGCGCCGCTGAGATCTAGATGAGCGGAGCGGGAGAAAATTTCGTTCGGATAAGGCTGACGAGGATAGGATTGGCAGGGGATGTGGATTTGATGCTGATCGTGGGAGATTGGTGAGAGGATGGAGAGTAATGTGATGAGTGTGGGGAGGGTTTGGTTGGTGTTACGAGGGGGAGTATGTTGATTCTTGATGTAGTTGGGAGTTTTTTTTAGGTGAGAGTCGTTATGAGAAAGTTTTCGATTACGTGAAGTTCTATTAAAAGAAATGCTAAGCTTGCGAGTTTGTACACTTTTCGTAGAATTGACCTAGAGTAAAAAGCTCCTTAAAATTTATGCCACTTTGAAATAAAGTGTGTCAAGTGCCGTGTATTCAGCAGGATGAAATTTTCCCGGAAGATTTTTCTTTTGCTGCTAAATTGCTACTTCAAATGCATCGTATTTTTCCAGCCTCGTCTAGAGCGTAGTTTTAATTATAAGTATCCGTTAATGAAGGCAATTTACAATTATAATGTACTTTTATTGCAATTAAAGATACTTTTCAGAAGTTGAGAACTTTATTTCGGTGTACAAAATATTTATTAAAAATTTCATATTTATTATAAAATTGTTTTTTTTTAACAAGATTGAAATACTTTAAATTAAAATTACGTTTAATTATTTTTTCAACTGAATAAATCAAATGGAATAAAATAATTATATTAGACATTTATCATGAATATATATAAATTTACATATCACCACTAGTTCAATATACAATTCGTCTCAAAATCCTATATCAAACCATGACACATCGAATAAAACGACTTCGAAATACCACAACGCAAAACGCGACGCCACCCTCCACATCAAACCATAACAATTTTTCAGGCACACCCACCACCTAACAACGACCCCCTCCATCATCGCTTTTTTCCTTCGCTCAAGCTCCTTAACTTCCCCTCTCAAACCTCCTCGTCTATAGCTTCTCTCGTTAGCTCGGATTAGCCGCGCGCAAATCGACTCCAACGTAGTACGAGCCAAGGGAAAAATATAATTGAATCTAACGCTGCGCGCACGCGAGCTTTTGCGCGGGGGCGCAAACGTTTCGGCGCGGATATAACAAATTGACTGTCAGGTGGTTCGAAATTTCTCGAAGGCTTGGCTCGTTTTCGCGGCTTGTCTGCGGAGTTGTCGGGCGAAAGAGCGAAAGAGAGAAAGTATGTGAAGGGGTAGGGATTTGGAACGTGAAGGGAGAACGGTTTGGTAGCGGAGAGAGGTGAGGGGATGGAGGATTTGGCTGTGTGATGCGAATGAATTATTTGTGGAAGGGGTGAGAGGATATGGAATTGTTTGTTTTAATGGTTAGTCAGGTTGCGTTTTATTATTTATGTAGTGAGATATTATTGTGGCTTGGTGTACGCGTGGTTGAAAATAAATATTTATATATTAAATAAATAAATTTTTACGCGCTTTGTGTAAAAGATTTTTTTTATTGATACTTTATTTATGGAAAAAGTAAATAAATAAATATAAATTACTGAAAAACTAAAAAATAAATTAATTGTTCTTTTGTGATAATTAATTGGAATTGAATTTTATTTCTACGTTTTATTTTTCGATTTTTACGTTATTGCATTAACGATAGCTTCTGGAAAAATTAATATTTTTAACTTAAATTTTTTATTTAATCTTTAATTTGTATATTTGCAGAAATGTAACAGGAAATGCAGGATTTTATATATACATACATAATATTTATGTATAAACATATGGTAACCAGATCTGAATCACGCAGGCTTTCTCATTAAAATATTTTTGTACAGGATAAGAAACATAAAATTTAAGACGCAATCTTATCTTCCTTGAGTTATGAAGAGGTTACGGAGAATGCGGTCAAGCTCCACGAATTCAACTAGCGAGTTTTCATGCGTATGTAATAAATGGGCAAGCGTCTGACTAAACTCTGCCATTTTCTACTTTATCTAGCGCATACTTTTGATGTAAATCTATGAAACATTATCGTAGTTTTTTTAGCTTTTTTCATCAGGTAAGGGCACTTATTTTTAGATTGATACTTTTTTACTTTGAAAATGTATTTTTAGTGAGAAGGCTCACGAGTTTCGAGTCAGCTGAGTTTATCTCAACAATTACCAGAAGAGGTTAAGACGTGCTTTGAAATAGGTACATTTAACTTGCCACTACAAAATTAGTAAAAAAAAAGTAAAAGAAACATTTTTTTTTAAACTGAAAAAAAAAGATTTATAATTATTCTACCGACGTTTACGCTTGTATTTTTCTTTTAATTTCTCATAAACGCTTATACTTTCGACTAAACATTCAATACAAGCACTTACCAAAAAAAGCTATATAAATTAACTCAGATACCGTCGACACTTTCCCAAACTGGAAAAACCGCGCATAACACAGCACGATTTATAGCAGGTAAACTTCCACCATCAAGCACGCACGAAATCGAGTATCACCTCTAAAAAAAAACTCCATAAAAAACCGACCCTCGAAAAACCCGTTCCAACCCACACACTCAACTGTAAAGAACCCACCTCCTACTTCTCTTTCTCTCAGCCAAAGCAGCCGCTCACTTACGATATTGAATTTTGGTTTTATCATATCATCGGGTACGTATATACGTAGACACACGCGTCCGCGATGTTTGCCAGGAGGGAGAGAGAAGAAGCTTTATCTCTGCGCGACGTATAAAAGTCGCGTCGACGTCGATGCGCAAAGTTTTGTCCGCGGCTGCTTCTTTCTCGCGTGTGGCCGTGACACACGGCGCTTTTGCCCTGGCGCCGCGGGGGAGGCCAGAGAGCGAGCGAGCTTTGACGGCGGAAAGAGATGAAAATTTTAAAGGAGAAAATATACCGTGGGAGAGATGCGCCTGACGCGAGTTTTCTTTGTGGCGAGTGGCGCCTGCGACTGCCGCGGCTTTGTTCGATTATGAAAATGTAATATCGTTAATGCTTGTTTGGAGTAATGGTGATAATTGATGCTGGACTTGGTGATTTGAGAGTGAAGATTCGGAAGAATGTGTTTCTTGCGCTAATTAGGACGGAGAGGTATTTGCTTTATCGACTTTGCTTAATTAAACAAGATAGAGGGAGTGGAAAATAACGCTTATTTTAGGTTGGTGCTGTCGGTCTATTTAGAATTTAATTAGTTGTCAAGGCATTCGTCTATTATTAATTACAAAATTAATTAATAGCGAGGCTTGTGGAATTTTAAACTAATTGTATCTTACTTTTCATAGTATTCTGTAATTGACATAGAACATTAACGAATTTGATGTTTTTTGTTTGATATGAGATGTGTTTCGTGTTTATAAATATCTGCTTATATTTATTTTAATTGCATTCAATTCTATACATTGTTTATTTAATATATTTAGAAATGTGACAAAAAGTTAATTCGATAAGAGAAAGTTATTTGAACTCCGTAAATTTTTACTCAAGTGAAGCGATTACTCCACTTGGATACAAACGTCTGCACTAGATTAAAATGTTTTTCTCACACTAGTATCGGAAATAGCTATTTTCGCCCGACTATCGAAAAATATTTTTTTTAACTGAATGTGAGAAATTACGCTTTAGAAACTTCTTTGCAGTAAGGCATATTCTTGTGCAACAACAGTTCACAAAAGTAATCAAATCCTTCTTCCAAAAAATTAAATTATTATTTTTGACTGTAAACAAAAAATAACAAAATCATAAAAATAGAAATTAGAATCATTTTAAATCGAAATAAAGCAAGCACATACTAGTAGGCAAGTCTTTACATAAAAAGTTATATTACGGTAGAATATGTATATATATAGGTAAGGTTTAGGTATTACTTTATACAATCGCTAAAATATTCGTTTGGATAAATAAGTTTTGTGATAGTTTTGACTTTATAATTAGTTTTTACTTTCAAGTATAAATTATATTTTATTAAAATCAATTACAAATTATTACAATAGTAAACAACAAGCGAGAAAATAGTAATTTGGAGATAATAATAAATATAATCGAGTTATAAAAAAGCATTGAGCCACATACTTGTTGTCCGAACATACCGGGCTTTTTCTACTGTATTCGCACGTCAGTTTATTTCACTAGAAATACAGCGACATAATATTTATAATTAATTTTTAAAAAACAGTTAATATTTTAAATAAAAAATTGTCGAAACAATAATAATTTTATGAGTATTTTAACAAAAAATTACGCACTATTTTATAAAAAAAAATCATATATTTAGAAGAAGTTATAATAAAAAATTCGATAATTCAGTCTCTTTTAAAGCTTTTTAATGACACCAAGTAAATAAAAAAGATCAGATGTTGACATACACACATCTATACACATATATAATTTTAAATAATTATATTTTGATTATATATACATAATAAAATTTAAAACAAAAAATGCCTAAAGACATCTCTTAATAAAAAAAAAATATATATACATATAGCAGTTTAAGCAAATTGAAAAAATATAAAAAATTCAAAAATTGATATTATTTAGAAAAGCAAATAACAAGTCGAACGGAATATTTTTCTCTTTTTCCAGGAAGAAATCAATATTTCCAAAAATATTAAATAGTTTGTTTCAATAACTGATTTTAAACAAACTCAAAAACAAAAAATACTGGGAAAATTGATATTTTATAACGGAAAAAAATAAAAAATAAATTCTCTTTTCAAAGAGAAAAAAACGTCTAAAAGATATTTAATAAATAATATCAATAAATATTAGTCCATAGTAAAGTATAGGCTGTTAAAGACTTAATAAAAGTTAAATAAAATAAATACAACAATATATCATGAAAAATAATACAAAAACATAAAAAAGAGTATAATCCAGAAATAGTACATTCGATTTGAAAAGGTAAATAATGGCATAAAGGGTAAAAGTACACAAACACGAGGCTAGAAAGTCTGTCTCTGGATATAAAACATCTGTTCTATCATCTTTCTACAAAATCTCTAGGTGTAGTAAAAAGAAAGTTGAATAAAAAGTATAATAAAATGCATAAAACATAACTCATTGAGTTGTGTACATCATTAAATCAAACACCACCAAAGAAAGAGACTTGGTCAAAGAGTATAAAAGATACTAAGTCACTGTGTGCAAGAAATAACGCAAACGCTTCTTGACTATCACTTATAGACATAAAACGCTATAAAACCATTGCGTGCGAGGTGGCGACGGAAACGTCCGACAATCGTGCAGGAAATAATTGTCGGAAGGAGACGCTGTTGAGCCAGAACGCGCAAGTAGCAACGGATAATCTCCTTGATGATTCTGCACTTTGACCGTGACTAAGTCAGAATAACATGTATCTCTATTAGCAGATAAGTTTCGGGTCAAGTACACGAATAGATTAATTTAGATTTATGGTATATGGAATATTTTTAATTGTATAATTTAACGAGTTCTCTAGTGTTTAAAAAAAATGAAAATAAACTTACTTGGAAAAACAAACTTTGAAAGACTTTGAGTAGCATAATTAAACTGCTCTTTTTAAAACGACATTCTCTAGCAAGAATTTAGGAATAAAATTTTAAAAATCATAATAACACAAGTCAAGATATTGATATTCCGCAAAAGTTAGCGCATCATACCCGAGATGGCGCCAGTCTCCGCTAAAACATGCTAACGCCCTCGCGCTATGAACTCTTCCTTACGGAGCTTCATTACCCTGCAAATCTCCACCTGAAACCACTCCACCGAGCCAAGGAAGAAAAAAAAGAATTTTGATTAATATTTAACGCTTTCCCCGGCGTACATTACCCGAACACCGCGCTAACAAAACAAGAAAGAAAATAGAAACGAAAAGTAAAGGGCGCGCCGGCTAGAGACGGGAAAAGAAAGTGCCACCGGCTCAACGTGCTCATTCCTCTCTCGCGCTCTCAGGAATCTTGCAATCGCGAATTCCGGGCCGCCCGGATGTAAATGCTCTCTCTTTCTCCTTCTCCCTCCTCCGACGGAGGGGGCAAAAAACGAGGGTAACGACTCGGCGTGGATTGTTTTGCCCTTCGCCGGCCCATTCTTCTTCCGGGATTCTTAGATTTTTTTGCGCTTGCCCGCGCTTCTGGAGCGGGTATATAGCGGCCATGCACATGCTTTTCGTCGTCGCGGAACGATTCTTTTTACTGAGAGTTTACTCCGCTCGCTCTTTTTGGGGCCGAGAGGGAGGGGCTAAAAATTTCATTCGGCACGGGCGATGTATGAGCGTGTCGCGGGGGACTGTAATGGACATTTTGTTGGAGGGAGGTTGTTTTGCGCGCCGAGAAAAAATGTGCTTGATGAAGAGTTGATTGTTATTTATTTAAAGGGAAATCTGGGAGGTTTCAAGGAGAAAGTGCTTAGGAGGACTTGGAATTAATAGGTTGAAAGTATCGATGGACAGAAGAGTCTGACCTGAGCGCGGATCATACTACTTGTTATTATATTATATTGACTTAATTTTAGATTAGGTAAGTTTCATAAAGGGTAGGAAAATGCAATATAATTTTTAATTAAATTTTCTTCTAAATTAAATTAATTCCAGGGAAAAATTGAGTTTTTATCGTTTATAAATACATCCTCATAAAACTCTATATTTTTTTCACTTTTAAACATTCCATTCCCCAGAATTCCTCCCATACTTTACATTCTTAATTAAAAACCAATAAAATTCAATGCAGCGCAATATTTTCACAGTTCGAACAAAAAGACCAAACCTAATCTTTATTTTTCACGGAATCACGCGCTTACTTTTTGTAACAGCCTCTTCTAACTAAAGCCGCGTCGCTGCTCGCTTCTCACCCTCCGGCGCGCGCGATGCAGCCACCTTTTCGGCGACGTCGCATCATTTATCTCGCTTCTCGGAGCGCAGAGCCACGCCTGCGTATGTATCCTTCGTCTCGCCTCGCAACGTCAGTACGCCGCGAGCGAATTAAAATTGCTGGTTAATAATTTTTACTTTTCAAGAGGTTCGGGGAGGCTTGGATGGATGAAAGGATTACATGGTTTTGCTCTTGAGAAAATTCGATGTACGCGGGGAAAATTGAGAGATTTACAATTTCTTGTTAATTCAGTTGGGATTACGTTAATTAAATCCTGAGGTACTACCTATGAGGTGAATTAAATTTCGTAATTACATATTCTAATTTTTTCTTTTTCTTTTATAAGTTTCAATATTCAATGTAACCGTGATTTATTAATAAATATTTATTTGAATATAACACATTTTAAATTCAATATTCGATTGTTTAAATTAATAAAGTTCTCTCACGCCGCATTTCTTGAGCAAGTTTTCAAGCTTTTGTAGGAGGAAGTCAAAGGAGCGTTAATTAGCTACTCCTTTACCTCGTTTATTTTCTGCCAACCTCAACGATGTTTCGCCAACAAAATAAAAATTAGAAGCAGGAGAAAATTAAGAAACGACGAAAATAGAAGAAAAAAATATGACTACGGGTAAAAGTAGTAGTACCGAAAATACTTATTCAACATTTTTTAATAATACTTTTTTTGTACGTTTTACTCAAGAGTTAAAAGTGCTGTTTAAAGCTTTTATATTAAATAGTTAATATACAAAAATAATTCGAATAAATTTTACAAACTTTTCAGTTACTATTCAAATATTTTCAACAACTCCATCTATTATTATAATCATCGATCAAACACAAGAAATAGTGAATCCAGCAATGCCCCGAATTCATTTTTCAAGCTTTATTACAATGCGCGCCCGCGAAATCCAGCCGTGACCTCCATTGATCACACGCGAAATTCTCGGAGCGGCCGCTCCCGCAAAAAAAGCCGCTCACGCACCCCCGCACGGACGTAAAAGTGGGGATCAAACAAGCCGAATACGAGAAAAGGCAAAAAAAGAAGGATCACGAAAACGCAGCGGCACGCAGAAGAAAAATATAGGTAGAAAAGAACGAGCTAGAAAAATGACCGGCTAACAAACTGCTGGCACGAAGTACGATGAATGCCTCGGCGGAATTACATTCTGCGCTCTCTGCGCGCGCGGCTGCGATACACACGCGCGCCGGAAAAAGAGATTGGAAGACACGCGCGAAAAATGGAAAGTCGCGCGGCGCGACAATGCGACGAGTGGAGGCGGTAACGAGGAAAAAGTCGCGTTCTCCCTCTCTCTCTCTCCTTTCTCTCTGTCCTTTTTAGAGCATTTAAGGAAACGGCCTCGGTGTGTGCTTTTTGAAGCGGCTAATGTCGAGGCGCTTAGGAAGCACCGCGACGACGACAATGCGAGCGGTAGTTGGGTTTTTTTTGCTGCGTGTCGCGACGGAAACGCCTTTTGCTTTCCGTTCGTTAGACGTAACGAAGTGTTTTGGCGTTCCGGTGAGGGGGGAGTAGGAAGGAGGTGGTTGCGCTTAGGATTTGATGTTTGCGTGTGCTTTTTTAGGGATAGGATTTTTTAGAATAAGGTACGAATTGAGGTTTAAAGTTAATCTGTAATATTATAATGTTATTGATTTTAAAAAGTGTAAAAGATAACTGTTTATAACGTTTTACTGAGAAAGTAATTTTAAAAGTTATTTCAAGTATTATATACGTATATAAAGAATTGTATAATTCACTGTAACATATTCTACTCAATTTAGACTATAATAATATTACATTTTAATTTAATTTTCATATTTAACGAACGAAACGAATATTATTATTACAGATTTTACTTATTCGAAAATTTGATTGCATTTTTAATTTGCCGATGTTTCAATTAAAAATATTACACTGATAAAAAGTAGTAAAATATTAAGTAAAATATTATTTAAAATAAAACAATTATAAATTAGATTTTCGTAATCAAGAAATTCAATTTGAAAATTGGATATTTCCTAATTAATAAAATTTAATAAATTACTTTTATTCAGGCAAAATAGTTAGTAAAATTAATCTCTATAATTAATAAAATTTAAAATACAGATATGAATATTTAACATAAATAAACGAACATTTACATTTCCTAGTTTTTTTTATTAATTTAACAGAGAAAATTATTGTTAAACGGGTGAACCAGGCAACGCTTGTTAAAATTTTTTACCTCGATAAGCGCTTAGAATAAGGAATTAAGCAATCGAAGACTACGCCTGTAGAAAGATCGATGATTAAAATGCAACACTGTCAAAAGTCAATTAATGCTTCTTTTTTTAATTGGATTTCTACAGGAAAAAAGGCTTAATTGCATAAAGTTACCTGAAAGCGCGGATAACAGAGAGTACATAATAAGCCTTTTTCACCTGTGCGCAAATGCAAAATGATTAAAACTGATTTTATGCAACCATTATGTCACTAACGAACGTTTAATTCGACTTTTTTCTCGTTCAGCAGAGCAAGCATTCGATAATTTTATCAAGAACGCTTTTCGATCAACTGTATATAGCCATTTTAATTAACATTGATTGGGAAATTGAATAATTTAATTATTAAAATATCAAAAGATCATATTTAACGGATTTTAATTGGGATATATTTGCCGTTAATTAAAATGGTCAAATTATTTTGTCAATAGAGAAAGGTTATATAAGTAAAGATTACTTTTACCTTTGTAAATAATTCGTAATAGATTCATCAACAAGCACTTGAGGAGACTTCATTAAAGAGTTTATTCTCATATGAAAATAATTTTTGAATTAGAAAATAAATCAAGTAAATATTTTAATTTTACATAAATATTTTCCACATATATTTTTTATTAATGTTTCGTTTCTTTACGGAAAAAATTTATTTTGTTTCTATCGTATGCTCTAATAAATAAATATAAAAAACTTGTAGAACAAAAGCCTTCTCACTCTTAGTTCTATTTTGAAATTGGGTGACTTTTTAATTTTTGATTTTACTTCATCCTTTCTTTAACTTCTTTTATTCTTTTTTTTGAATTTATAAGATTTTTATTTATATTTTTATTCTTCTGATATTGAACAGATACTATTGGTTTATTTTTAAACACCCAAAATAATTTAGATTTTATGCGTTTTTATTGGTTTATTACAATAGGAAAGTTTTGTATCTCATGTGTTCCGTACTAAAACGTAAATCATTTTCTCTGATTTTAGTTTACTACGTGCAAATCATCAATGAATTAATTAAAAAGAAATAAAAACTTTTACATTATATAGATTGGCCTTTAAGAATTTTGGCCTCTAGATATTTAACCATAAGCAGAGCAAAATGTTTGTTTTTAAACACACTGTGAAGCCCGAAGCAGATCCACAAATAAACTGGGCACGTACAGTTTGTTGTCACAACTTTCACACTATAGCAAAACTTATGGAAATAAAATAACGACTCTTAAACAATGACTTCAACAGTCACACAACCTGCATGAATTTGCGTTTGGCCATGAATTAACATGCAAAAGTATATGGCTCCAATTTTTTAAAACAAGAAAAATTCTTATTTTAAGAACTTTATTCGATATTTAATTAATAGAATTGAACCTTTATCTTATAACGCTTCGGTCTTCCTTATCATAAATAACTGTTTTTCAAAAATACATGTTTATTCTTTGATATTGAATATACCTTTTATCTATTAGAATAGTATATTACGAAGAAAACTTTATACTGTTTCGTTAGTTTTCGTTTACATAAAAATCTGAATCAGAGATTTGCATTGAAAAAGTATCCTCAAAGGAGCCTAAGCTTTTGCCTGTATAAAAATGTCACAAATTTATTTTTGCTTTAAAAATAATATTTTTCCATTGAATAAACAAACAAAAAGTTCTATTTTTGATAAAAAAGTTACTAATATTTTCCAGCTGCATTTCCCATTGTTTCCCCAAACGCACAGCACAGATATATCAAAATTACACATTCGCGAATAATTTCACCTCGAAATTCGAAAAATCCCTCACATATTCTCAAAACCCGAATCCCCATATATTTCTCCTCCGCCATCTTTTTCAATATCGCAAACACTTTCATTATAAATCTAAAAGAAAACGCGCGAGATTTATCTCCTCCCCGCTTCCTAAAAGAACGCAATAAAATCCATGACTCCCAACATTATTTATATCCCATCTACCCTCGCCCCATCCCCAAAGATACACACGACCTCCCCGCGCTCATCATACTTCCACCCGCGACATTCATCACGTCCCCCGAAATAAGCCTACGCAAAAAAATCCACCCAACCCTCCCCACATACCAAGCAGCTCTCCCCTTCCAAGAATCAGAGATTACACAACACCCACCTGCATGACAGTGGCCAGGGGACTCCTGTTGGTGGCGTAGTCGAGGCTGTCCCTGTGGGCCCAGGCGAGCGGCTCGTACGTGCTGTGATTCGCCTGGAAGATGGTCCAGTCGTAGCCGGGCAGCGGGCCCCAGGCCGTCTCGCCGGCTCGGGTTAGCCTCAGGATCGGCGAGGCCGCATTCAGCTGGGCGTCCTGCGAAGACAGAAGCCGTCCGGTGAATTTACGAGAGCGGAGATGAATGCGCGATGCGACGTTTCGGGGGGCTTATACAGTTCGGGTTTAACGAGGATCTTTTCGGAGGCGGGCTGGAGTCGTACGTGAGGAGGGAGCTGGGTAAACGAGAGGTCGAGATGGAGCGGAGGCCGCAGATGTTTTGATTTATACGGGTTATTGGGAATTCAATAAATGTTTAAGCTGGAATCGCCGAGCGGCGTGGGCGGAGGACGTTTGGATGAGGGACGATGGTGGTTCTTGGGAGAGCGCGAGCTGGATGTTGAATAAGGGAGGTGGGTCGATGTGGACTCGCCGATTTACGCTGCTGTGGTTATTGTTTGCGAAATAATTTTGCGGAGTAAGGGAGTTTATGAAGGAGAGTCTTTGAAAGTTATCGGGAAAGTCGTTAAAATCTTATTAACTTTGGGGTGGAGAAAAAGTAATGTAAAGAGTAATAAGATTTTAATGTTTAATAAAGAACGATTGTTCGAGCGAATTAGCTTTTCGTTGTGCTAGACTGCTAAGAAAATCGGCAATTAAAGTTAAAAAAAATGTAATGGAGCGATACGCGTAGGTTAAGTCGTAAAAGTCAAACTGTTTGAAATGAGTATGCATTAAGTAGTAAAAGTCAAATGGGCAATTAAGTAAGTAGTAAAGGTCAATTAATGGTTCTCGATATTGTGAATTCAAACTTATTTGTGGAAAACATTTTCGTCTTTACGTTTTATTTGAATGATTTCAATTGTTGTTGAAGTAATTTATAATAAAGATAGAAAATAACTTCTTCAAGAAAAAGAATGTTTTATACAAAATATAGGTATATTTTACTCGCTTCACTTTAACTTTTAATTTCTTTACTTATCGTTTTTGCCAATCTAATAGTGCAAAAGTAAATAAAAATCATCCAAACTAACATTTTTACTTCAAATCACAAAAAAGAAAAAAAATTAAAATAAATCCTACAAACACAATTCCCGACAAAGAAATAAATAATGTATCTCCAACATACCTTCAGCCTAAGATTGGTGTGCACGAAAAGCGGGAAGCCCTTGAGTTGGGCGCCTACGAGGCTCTCCTCACCCGGGGGTGTGAAGCCGACTATGCCCACCGAGTACTCGCGGCAATACTTGTCCAGGAGCTCGCGGTTCCATTTGTCCATCTGCAGGTACTTGTTCAGATTTTCGAAAATCAGCACACCATATCTGCCCTTGTCCAGGTTGGTGAGGACCGGCAGTGACTTACCCGCCACTTCGACTTTGTATCTGCAACAAAGATGATAAGAGTTTTTTTGTTAGATTTGAAAAATTTTGCAAATTAATTTCGTGATTTGAAATTGGGTCGAGGGTCGGGAGTTTGATTTGATTTTGCGTGATTGCGAGGGGAAAAAATTAATGTCTGCATCAATTTCATTGGGTACATATTTGCTTTATGCGTGGGGAGAACGAATTTCAATTTTTCTCAATTGCTTGTTTTAGTAAAATGTTTATATTCAAGTCTCGTTAATTGGAAGCATTCATTTTTTTTTCACTATTACGCAGTGCTCATTTTTATGGATTAAAAATGAGTTCTACGTATTCGATATTTCATACAAAATCACTTTTTGATAAGCAAAACATAACATTTCGCCGATAAAAAGCATCTTTAAAGGCGAACCCAAACATAACTTATACTGCCGAAGAGAAGTTCTAAAAAATCATTCCCCTGCCGCTTATCTATACCCAAGTCGTAAAAACTTCGCTCAAGCGCCAATCAACGGGCGAACTTTTGAAGCCCTAATCGAAGCCCCCCGTCATTTTGCAATTCAAAAAGGGTCGCAGCGCAAACATTATATTATAATAATAATACCCTTTTATTTTCTAATAAAGGATCCGATAACCCGCGAGTGCGCGCGCGAGCGCGTATAAAAAGCCCATCACGCCTCGCAAGAGACTGGAGATATCGCGCAATAAAGTATTTTTTTATCGTTCGTATATAAAGACTCAAGGCGTCTCGGAATGCTGATGGATTCCTGAGCATCCTTCAAGTGCCGTAAAATCTCGCTCGTGCCTCTCGAATTTAATGGGAGCGCGCTGAGTTGGTGAGGGGGTAAGTGAGAGAGAAACAATTTTATTTCCTTAGAGAAGAAAAAGGAGGCTATTGCGCTTCTTCTTTGTCAATTTCACATGCAGATATATACCTTAGCTGGCTTTTCAAGGGAAGTACGGGAAAGTTTTACAGATAGCGTGCAAGTAATATTTTTGAAAGTGCGCGAAAGTGAAAAGTTACCTTTTGGAAGTGAAAAGGAGCAGGGTCGGGTAAAAGGCTAAGTGTGCACTTTCCTACATTTATGGTCAGCTGATTGAAATGCAGAATATTTAAAGGATATTTTGAATGATTCCTCTCTAGGATAATACTCGGGCTTCAACGAATTTATAATTTACTTTACAATTGTACTTTTTTTTATGCACCCCTTATAATATTCTAATAATATGGTAGCTGATTTTATAAATTAAACTAGGAATAAGAAAAGTTAATTAACTTCAAGAAACTCTAAAAAATTTACGGGAATAAAAATATTCAATATTGCAAGAATTAATAAGCGGCTAATTGAATTGAATAACGAGGAAGAGAAAAATTGCGCGAAAATTTCCAATTAAAATGGCTAAATAAGGGCACCCTGGAGGAATCAAACGAATTTACGCGTATAAAACAAAGGCGCGGCGAAGCTCGACCGCAGCGATATTCCAGACGCTTGGCCGTCGAGGTTAATTAGCCTCGGCGAGTAACGAAGCTTTACTTTTCCATTTCCTTCTCCGATTTCCGTCGCCGCTGCAGCAGGACAGGCCGTTAGTTCGCAACCTTTGGGGGAGACTGTTTCGTAAACTTTTGCATCGCGTAAATTTTTCGCATATAATTCAGCTCGTTGCCGATTCGTTTTTCGCGTTATTATTTATTCCTTTGTGTGGAAATCTTTTCTTCGGTTAAAACAAGTTGAACGGGAAAAAAATTCAGCGGAAACAGTAATTCATTATGCTTTTTTACGATTAAAAGCTCGCTTGCTTTGTAAAAACTCTCTGAATATTTAGAAGCAGAAGAGATTTTCCATGGTTTGTTCGTACACTTTTCTTTGTATAGAGATTAATTTATGTGCCGAGCTTTTTCTATCGATAAAAAGTGTCTACTATTGAACAAAACTACGTACTTTTAAATTTACTATTATAAACATTTGTTTTTATATAATCTTAAAAAGTAGAGATTACATTGCTTTCAAGCGATTAATTTACAGACTAATTTATAAAAACAAGGTCCTCTGTGAGAGGACCTTAAATCATTTGTTTAAAAATTCATATAATCATGTTAAAACCTTTGTTGCACACCGCAAAATGCTTTTAAAAATTACTCAAAAAAAGTTAAAAAATATACGTCTCAGTCATAACTTATTTTGATCATAAATTTTCAACAACAGAGACACCTTAAGTTCATTAAAGTAGAGACAAAAATTTTAATATTTCATCTCAAAATAACGGGTTTTTTTAAGAAAAAACAAATTATTCTTTCTAAAAAGTTTTTACTTAAAACAAATCATAATAACCAATAAAAAAACAAATTTTACCCCTAAAATTATATTAACAAATAAATCCTGTATTCAATCATTGAAAACCCCATCGTCAAAGTCAATACTACCCTCATTTCCAACCACAAAGATTTTCCCCGAACTCGCCGCGGCCGTTTCTACAAGAAAAAAAGAGCATGTGGCTCATATCAGCCGGGGCGCATCAGCAGTGGGGGGCGGCAAGTGCAATATTTGCGGGGGCCAACTTTGCCCGCGTGCCTGCGCGCGAGAAACAAAGTTTAGCGCCGACTCAAATATTTCCTCTGGCAATTTCGTCCAGTGCTACGCTTGCGCCCGTTTTCCCTGCCTCTCTTTACCTAGTTTTCCAGCTCCGGGCTCTGCACTATTTGCGCTGCGCGCGCGCGCGGACCAAAAAATTCGCCGGAATTAAAATCACAACGCAGCTGCGGGAGTGGCTTGTTGATTTTTCGGACGCTTTTTTGGGGGGAAGGGGAAACTATTGTGGCTTTTGTGGGATGGTTGTAACAATTTTTCGGTCTGTAAAAGTTTGGGGCCACACTGCTGGAACTGCTTGTTGTTATCAAAAGGGTAAAAAATTGTGATTTTTTCAGTTTTATTGAACATTTTTGGAGGGTTAGGTGAAACGTTTTTTTGAAAATATGGTTCTACGTGGTGTTTCATAAAAACATATTTGCTTTTCGTTTGTGTTATTTTCCGCGGGGAAAATACATTTCTAAATGTGTATACTCTGATGAATTTGTGAAATGGGCTTTGCCAAGCAAACGTAATACATGCAAGTTTGAATTGAAAATTTATCTTAACTTGCTACAGAACTATAAAGTTTGAGAGAGAGACGAAAGTTCTACTTTATGTTTGTTTCCCGTTTCAAGTACTTTTATTAGGAACTGAGTGATTGGCCACAGCCGAAGACAGTGATTTATTAAACTAAGTATAATATTTCACAAGTAAAAAGTTTTTTTTGAACGTATATTGTGGAATTATAAAATATGCTTTCTAAGTAGGTATAATAGATGACAAGACTAGCACAAAAGCTTATCAAAATGCTATGAACGTTTTTATTAAATCGAGACAGATCTGTAATGAGCTCACTAGAACTATAAAAATTTTAACTAAGAACTTACTCAAAGATGTATGAAAATGCCTTGAAACAATATAACACACCAAGAATTATATTAGATATTCCACCAAAACAGTATCATGCCATTCAATACCAAATTTCATAAAGTGCCATATCACAAATCCCCAATTAACGATCTCTCCAAAAAAATCACTCCACCAAACCTATCAGAAACTACGTTTCACTCTAAAACCGAAGCAGTCGTTCCTCGACGAGCGGCAAAAATAAAATTCTTCTCTCTACAGTCTCTTTCCGTCGAAAACACGCGAGCTGGCACGAGCGCGCGCGCGTTCTACCTCCACGAATTCGGGGGGATATCGGCTCTCTCTTTAAAAATTCTCTACCCCTGCACGCGCGCACGTGAAACGGGATTTCGTGCGCGAAAAAAGGAAATTAAAGCCGAGTGTAGCACTCGGGATCAGCTGGTGTTTTCCAGTGGGCAGCAGCGACGCGTATTTTTTTTTTTTTTTTTTTAAATCGAATCGTCCCCAAAGCGAATCCCAATATGTCAGAGCCGTCGCGGAGGCGCTGCGCGTGCCTATGACAGCGAACCAAATGAAATTCGCGTTCTCCCCTCCTCCTTCCCTCGCTCTTTTTTTTCGAGCGTGTTATTTTTTCGGGCGTGCAGGTATATACGCGTGTAAATCATTTATGCATTTTCGCATTTTCCGGAAGCTTGCTTCGATGCTCGCGCTCAAAAAGCACTCGGAATTACTTGCCGCTGGCTGGAGTTAATGAAAAATAAAAATCGCGCCCGCGCGCGCGCGACTTAAAAACGGCCGAGCGAAGAACTGTCCCCCCCGCGCGAGTAATGAAGTTTTAATGAGCGCGCAGCGCAGCGAAAAGCTTCGAAAGGGGCGCTTTATATTTTCTTTTGTTAATTATTCATGCTCGCGTTTTGAACCTCGTTAGCTTTTGCGAAGCTCCTTTTTATTAGAATAATAATGGTAATTTCGTCGCGGTTTGTCGGCGAAATAAAACTGAAACAATATTTTTAACCCCCGTCTAATCATCGGAGAGAAAAAATTTATAGTTTTTCGATAAACAGTTAACTAACAACCACTTTTTTTTCAACGCCGTGTTTAATTGAAAGAATTTTAAAAGTTCAAACATCATCCGGCTCGAAGTGCAATTCACTACGTCAAACTTTTCATCTCCCGCTTCAACATTCCTCTCCATTTCCGTCAATAAACCAATCACGAACCGGCGCCGAATAGAAAAAAAAAGAGTTCCCCCTTTTGCAATTATGCCCCTCCATCCTGCGGCTGCCAAACTCGTGAAATAAATATAAATTAGAGAGAGCCAAGCTCGGGCGTCTTCACTTTACCGAAAAGCCCTTTGCGCGAATGTACTTTGATGACTTGCAGAACTCGGCGAATCGCTTTAGCATTGCAAAGTATCGGATTAGCCGAGCGCGCGAGCTTCTTGAATCTTTCATTTTGGTCCGGTTCCGATGTTTTCGCAGCCTCAGCACTCCCACAATCCTGCGCTATATCTTGGCTCGCGCGTTAGATTTTCGTATGACATTTTCGGGGCCGGCGACGACGGACGCGGATGAAATTCGCGAGCCTGGCGTGTTTTTTGAAATAATAAGCTTTATGGAAATTCTTCTCGCCTTCCTGCCTTTTTTAGCTGGAAATATTTATGCCGCGAAGGATTTTTCAAGGGAGCTTTCGATATTTTCTCTGGCGGGCGGTAAGAAGATAGATGAAAACTTTTCTTTCAGGTGGGTATTAGTGGGAAGAATGTTTGCTTTTTGTTAAGTGATTAACGGAAGGAGGATTACGAAACAGAATAGTGTCTGTGAAAAAAAAAAAAAAAAAAAATAATAGTATCGAATAAAAGTCGAGATAATTTATTGGTAATTCTCATTTATGTAACAAATAATTTAGTTAGAGTACTAAAGCTGAGGCGGCAGTTTATAATATTAGAAAGTATAATTAAAGATTTATATAAATATTAGAAGAATTTATAGTGGCGAAAGAACAGCTTTGTTTGATTTAGAAAGTACAGACTCATTTATAAGTGAACTATAGAAACAGAAACAATTATTTAACTTTCTAATGCTAGTCAGACAATAACGTTTATGTACAAGTTGCAAGTCAGCCTATTAATGTATTTTGCATTTTGCTTATTCATAAGATAGATATCACGTAATATCTGCGCTTCATTATAGCGCTTTTAGAGTACTCAACAAAACAAATTTTTAAAAATATACTGAAAAAGTAGATACTAATGAGAGAAAGAAAATTCTGTTTGAGGAATTATTTTTGCTTTAAAATAAAATCTAGTTGCTGTAAATGGAAAGAAAATTCTTACGCATAGAAAGGCATAAATTGAGTTTTCATTATTACAAAGTACACTCTTTTTACTACTTGAATTTAGTAAACTAACTTAGATAGAGTTTTCAGATTTCTGGCAATTTTTAATAATAACATTTTTCAAAATATTTCTATTTATCACAGTATATTAAACTGGAATGAAATGTAGACGAAGAAATGTAGATGATTTGTAGTATTATTTTTTTCATACTCTTATAACAATGTAAGGAATTCATTTAATATTTATCGTTCATGTGTGGAAAAAGTGGAGGAATAAAAAGATTCTCTCGGGTGTGTTTAGTAACAAGAGGCCGCAAATATAAGAGTATAAGGGTAAAGCAGTATTTTTTGGCTGAATGATTAAGGATAGGCATATACATGTACAGGTAGAAATTTTTCTTGCCCAACATAAAACATTGTTGAGCTGCGATATTTTATCAGTTGAGCTAAAGTATATATACCTAAGAGGTTATGAATTTAAATCAATGATTTACTTTTATTATAGAATAAAAATCATTGTTGACTAATTTATGAACTGAAGCTAGTCTGAAATAACTTTTAACAAGAACTTTTAAAGCTGTGTCAAGAAGTACAAACTAAATCATCTAATTATTATTAGAATCATAAAAAATATATTATCAATTAAAGCAGGAATTTATGTAAGACTGAAAATGTTTACACAATTTGCTACATTTTGTATATCACAATATGTTTTTTTTATCGCATTGGGAATAATTTTATACTTGAAAACAAAAACTACTAGTTAAAGTGAATAACACAATTTCTAATGGCTACACAATTTAACTGGAGTATTTTAAAAAGAACTGAAATTCTTTACAAATTTATTTTCAACAATTGAATGGAAAGAGAGCATTATCCAATGGGATTCAACAATAGCAAAAGCCATGAAAGGGATTAAAAGGGAAAAACTCGAAATTAGTTGAAGCACAACTATCGTGACAAAGCCAGAGAATGGTCTTTTGTCGACGCTCTCTCAGACCTTTTGAGATTTGAGGTGGAAGCTGTATATACGACATCGTCGTCGCTCTAGCACCCTATGACGCTATCTAATTTGAAAGGATTCCACCGTTGAGAGCTTCGCTATCTTGAATGAAGTTACGCAAGGATCAATTTTGAATTGCGTGTTTGCATACAAAGACTCGGAAAGTTTTGCAAATGCAAGCCTTTAAGAATTCTTGAAATACTGATAAACTTAATTATCTCTGCTAAATATTTATATTCAAATACAAGCATTATATGGAAGCTAATATCCAATATAATAAATCCTTATTACAATTAATCATGGAGCTACTGCACCATTCAAAAGCTCCTTGACTGTTCTCATAAGCGGATTCTCCTGCGATATTGTTCCCTCTAGTGTCAATCGAATCCACCAGACAATAGTCAGCCACGGTAATCAATTAATACAACCCTTTCGTCATCCCCATTTTAATTACCCTCATGTACACCCACTCATCAGACCTCAGCAGGCCATAACAATCCCCGGCGACTCGAAATCGAATTACCCGGCCTCTTAACCATGGATTTATCTCCGATAGCCTTTGCCAAGGCTCGCCTCATCCTCCATTCAGCTCCAGGCCTCCGCGGCGCGCAATATTAAACACCTTCGGCTTTTTGTATTCCCCGCGCGTCGGAGACGCGCCGCCGCACTCGGCATTTCTCCCCGTCGAGCCTGACTGAATTGCGAAAAATTGCGCGCGCCCGGCGTGTGACCCACTTGACTTACGCGCGTACGCCGCTTCCGTCAAAGTTGAGGAGAGAGGTGGTCTAATGCCAGCGGAATTCCGTATTCGCCTGGAATTGCTTAGCGGCTGGGCTGCTGCAGGGACGTTTAACGCGCTCACTTTGTCGCGGGACGGAGTGTCTTGGATGTCTCGAGTTCCGCCCGGAGATGGAGCTGGGTGAGGGGGCTCGTCTGGGTTTGCGGAGAGGTGCGTTGGTTGGGTGATTAGAGATGATGATGAACGATTGCGTTTTGAGTGCTTTAGTTGGTTGATTAAGTACTGTTTTGGGATGTACTTGGGATGATTGTTTGTGTTGATGATTTATAATATTAATATGTTAGATAGTTAGTGGAAACGTTAATATATTCGTAGTGTTTGCCTTTAATTGAGTTAAAAGTATCTTTGCCGTAATAGGAGCTGATTTATTTAGATTCACAGTAACGGTGGTATTTTCGAGTAATTTACTTTCTTGCCGAGACTGGATTTCCTGGAGTCGTTACGTCGATATAAAATCGATATTGCCGGAATTTCAACGTTTCGGATGATCTGAATAAATGATATATTCAATTACGGACTGTCTTTCGAATGACATTTGGCTATTCGAATTAGATTTGAAGGAAAGAGAAAATTATTAATTGTATAAATGGCACAATCCTTAAAGCATGCAAATATTCAATATCATATTCAACATAAACTTATAAATTTCCTTCATTTCAATATTTATAGGGCAACGGATGGTAATCTTTTATAGATGCTTCTCGTCTAGAAATTTAATTTGTTAGACATAATCTTTGAAATCTCGTTAAGACTTACTTCAATTTTCCATTCGGGTTCATTCATTAAAGCATAAAATAAGGATAGATTCATTACGATAAATACAATATAATTATTAAATAACATGAATTATAAAAAAAAAATGATAAATGATTTAATTTCTTATTTCTCTCTATAACTGAAATCTAACAAAACAAACATCTAAATTCTCACAGCAGCTCCAACTATGTAAGTTGCACTAAAAAAATTCTCAAACTCGTCAGATCTGAATAGTTTAGGCATCCAAGCCGTCAAACTTTCGTCCCACTGTGTAGCTCAGAAATCAATTCCAGCAATCAGCGCATATCGATCCGGCAGTGCCAGGGCCATCCCCCTTGGAAATTCATCGACAGACACAACAGAGAGGACAGCGACTTCCACTTAACAACTCGCAGCTCTCGCAAGTTATAGCGAGCTCCCCTCGAGGCGGCTACTCTAACTCCGCTCTAAGATCCCGGGGGCCCGTGTCGGCAACGGTGTTAACGTCAGGCCTCGTTCCGGTATGTCCACGCGATGCAAATCACGTAGCGAACGCTATGAAACTATCGCGTACCTCTTCACTTTCTCTCTCTCTCTCTCTCTCTATCTTAGCCTCGGGCTGAATGGAAAAGACGTCGGGAGGGGGAGGAGGTTGAGGGATGGACGACGGGGGCCAAAGAAGTTCTCTCAGGAGGTGGCGCCGGTGGATATCAGAGGCAATTAGAGATAGGAGCAAAGAGGGGGGATAGAGCGATTAGGATAATGCAGGATGAAGCGAGAATGGAGCGAGCGGAGGCCGAGCTGGGGTATTAGGACGCTAATTTAGTTCGCGGCTTCGCGCGCGAGCTCTGATGCGCTTTGGGCGGGGGGAAGATGTGAGCGGCGTTGGAGTAATTGGAAGTTTTGGTGTTTTTTGAGGCTGGTGGGAGAGATAGGGTTATTCTAGGTGGAGATGTTTTGCTATGCGTGTTTCCACGTATTTATATGGTTATAATAAATAAACCACAAATATTAGCGATAAACAAAAACGGCGTAAGCAAATAAAAGGTAGTTAATCAAAATCCAAGTTATCTGATGAGAACGTTTGGTCATAGATATTTTATAAGAGAAGAAGTTGAGTGAAGACATAGATGGATTTTGATAAAAAATTTTGATCCCTTAATGGAGAAAGGTGCTGAAAATTTTATATGAAAATTCTCACATTGACTTTTCAGAAACCTCAATTTTCCATTAAGGCGTATCGATTTATTAATAGATTCAGCAAAAACTTTTTACCATCAAGCTCGAATGAATTCGTAAGCATAATGAATCAATAACAAGTAATGTAATTCCACGTTAAATCCATAAATTTTACATCCACATTAACATACAAAACACCACCTTCCCCACAAAATAAATTTAGTTTTCAAGTTAATCCCAGCGCCTTATCCTTCGCTCCTGTAACTCACTCCGTCAAATCGATCTTCTTCCGCCTTGAACACTCGACGCTACCCACCCGCGCCCCGTCAAAACCATCTCACTCTCCTGCAGTAAAGAGAAAGAGTACATAACCACGTACGTGTTCGCACGCACGTAAACACGAGGCTACGAGCGCGCGCGCGCGTGCAAGAAGCGAAACTCCAGAAGAAAGAGCAACGCGAGCGAAGTCAAGCCAAGGGAGTCGTGCGAGTAGTTCTAAACGATCGATTGTCTCGGAGGTGCTTCGTCGCCGTGAATACGAGAGCCTTAGCCTTCAGCCGTTCCCTTCGCGTCAGCCAGCGGCGAACTTTCTCTCTCCTGGCATCGACGTAAGCTCGTCAGTTCCATTAATTTCCTAGGAGGCGTAGACGCGTACGCGCCGCCTCGCTTCTCCGAATCGCACGGACTTTTTCCTCCTCCCCCCGGCTTTAATCCCGTTACGCCGGCTCTCTTCTATTTTTTCCTTGCGCCTTGCGACTTCCGGGTAGAGCGGCTCCTCTAACTCGATTTCGCGAAATAACTGCGAGAGCTTCGGGGATCCGCTGAGGCGGCTGCACATCGAGCTTTTTCATTGGGCGGAGGAACGATCACCGAGGGAAATGCGGCGAATGATAGATGCAAATGGGCCAGGGCCGCGTTTCGAGATTTGCGATCCTCGCGGCGCGCTATTTAGATATTTGCTTGGCGGAGCTGCGTCGCGGAGGACGATGCTCGTCTGGGTTCGAGAGTACATAAACCGGAGGGGAATCGATGGCTTCGAGCTCTGGTGTTTTCAGCTGATAAAATAAAACGAGCAGAGCGGAAATAATGCGCGAGAGAGTCTATTGGAGAGGATGTCTGTGATTTTGTTTATGAGCTTTTTATAAGCTCCGGCTTATGGCTGGAAATATTTTGAGATCCGTTTTATTGGAGCTTTATCGGTTTGGTAATATAATTTTGAAAATTATAAGTTTATGTTGCGTTATTATGTTTTTGTTTCGTTATGATTGATTTAATGAATTATATACATTAATATTGAATTTAGTTTTTAATCGACTATACTATTACATTCTTAGCCACTGTAAAATGTGTGAAGAGTAAAATGCAAATTAAGTTGCGCGTCATGAATAAACTATTTACCGCAAATGCTGCACATAAAAAATCCAAGTTGAATAAAATTTATTCAAACAAATTGATTTTAAAGCCATTCTCTGCTGACGTCAGGCTATTAAATTTTTCACATAATGTGGGAGTAAAGCGTACACTAGAAAACCGATAGAGCGATGGTATGCGTAGCATAAAAACGAAAATAAAAAGAAAAAAAATGATCGAGAAAAGTTTTATACGTGGTTGTCATTTTACAGAAACTTTTTCTATACTCGATATAAAAATATAAATTCCATTTAAAATGCTTCATAAGACGCGACAGCTCTATTGTCTCTGAATATGTGATAATGCTCCAGAAAGAGAAGAGTAAAGTGTGTATCTATATATATACATACTATTTTGAGTAGAACAAATAAAATACTAATTGCATTTTAAAGTGAAATAATTTACTGCTATGGTAGTAATTTGATATTTATGGAAATATTATTTTTTACAATAACTAAAAAACTACAAAAATTTTTATATAATATTTCACGCCAAGCTGTCATCGTAATTTTAAGGATGTTGCTCCGAGGTCAAGACGCAATTATTTCTCCACCGAAAGTCAAAACTTGAATTCCACCTCCAACGAGTCCTTCCACACACATCGTCACCGTCCCCTGTGATTAAATTGCATTAAGCATAGCGTAACCCTACCGATGTCCTGCCAGCCAGCGGAAACAGTCATCCACAACCCGACTTTAGCCAGAGAGAAGCCAAAGCGGGATAACTAGCCAATGAACATCCGAGGGTCTTCCCTCTTTTCGGTGCTAACAACCGATATTCGTCCGATGAACGGGAGGGAGCTAACCGAGTGCACGTGCGCAGGGGTGGCGAAGACGAATGTAACGGCTGGCGAGGACGAGTCGCTTTTCAGATTTCGACCAGTGTCCTCTGGAGGCGCGACGCGCGCCCGGGAATTATTCATGAGGCGAAGACTGTCACGGGTGAGAGGAGACGGCCTAACTCCTTCGATATACCTTTCTTCTTGCGGAGTTTCGACTTTTATTCGGACAAATTTTGGTTGCTGCGAGGGTGGCTGTAAAAGGATTCGCGCGATAAATAGTTGAGCGTGTTTTTGGGGAGGAGGGAATCAAAGTGGGGGCTTTGTTTTTGTCATTAGCTTTTGAATGTTTAAAAGGGGATTTAGATGATTATTTGGCGCTTAGGTAATGTTGCGAAGTATTAAGAGTACTCTTGTTATTTATGAAATGACAATATAAGTGAATGAGCAGTCGTTGAAACGAGAAAATTATCATTGGCAATTTAATTTTTTTGCTGTTTACAATTTTTTAATAAAAATTATATATATTTAGAGTTATTGACCTCACAATCCAGAACCGATAAGTTGGTTCGATCTACGTTGGAACTTTATTTCCAGAGCTATTTTTATTTGAAAAATGTTCTGGAAAAATCATCCAAACGGGAATTCGAACCCACTATCTTCGACTCAGCGTGTATCAACAAGTTAAGTCACGCGCCTTAACTGACTGAACCTTGAAGTTCGACAAAAAAATGAAATATAAAATATTTTATAAAATGTTTTTCGATTTATCTAACTTATTATGATATTAAATGTTAATGTTTAAAAATAAATAATATGCTAATTTTTAAACAGTATTTATCAAATATATTTGTCAAATTACTCATCGCCAGAATATGAAATATGAGACAAAAAACATGACCAAGAAAAAATTGTCAACTCTATATTAATTACAATCAAAAATACATTTTATTCCTACCTTAATGATAATGACCACTTATTTTTCAAAAAATGAGCGCATAAAGTGGCATATTATTCCCGTAAAACTTGAGGAAAGAAAATTATGAGACATTATAATCCTCCTAGGTCATTACTTCTCTCCTAGGCCATTGTTTTCTTGATCGCATTGTTATTAAAAAACTAGAAATATTACTGAAAAAAATCGCGTACTTTTCAAAACAAATAAATGGCCACAGTTAAAGTGGGAATAAAATATTATAATATGTACCTCGGGAGTAAAGTCGATTATTACGAACCATTCTTGGAAATAATATATGACTTTACTCCCTTCGTGCATAATGTACTCTTATTTCCTACTCACTTGTAAAGGCCCTTTTATTTTATCCAAAAAGTGGTTCAAAAGTAGAGTTGGATTTTCAATGATATTACTGCTAAACTAATACACTTAAATTATTTATGCAACTAAAATTCACACTCTTCTGGGCACAATAGGGGCAAAGTTCATCGCTAAAATTATCCCGCCCTCATCATCACGGTGCTCTCCGCGCATTAGATTCAAATATTCCCAGCGCGTGAGTTTTACTACTTCCATCCGTGCGAATCAAAGATTTTTGCAAACTTTTCCGCAAACTTTGCACTCCGCCGCAGTGTGGAGCAGACGGCGAAATCTCTCGGCCGTTTTCGAAATAAAACGCGAACGAGCGGGAAAATTGGCCGCTAGAAAAAGAGCGCCAAAGTGCAAGAATAAACAAGGCAGAAAAAGAAGGTAATTCGACGCCGCGCGCGCGCGGTAGTAGTTTGATTAGGCGGGCATTTGCATTTTACGGTCGGACTCGCCCGGAAAGTCCGTGTACGTGTATATTTGCGCGAAGAAAAGCTCGGGCCAGTTCGTATGCATTGTTCGTGGTGCGATTCGGGAACAAAGTTAGGAGTAAGGAGGGAGTGTGCCAATCAGGTAGAAAAGTAACGGGAGACGAGTGGTGGCGCTGCTGGATGGCGCGATGGGCGAGCATCGCTGAAAAAGGAAAATACGGCGAGAAAGGCGAGACGAGGGACAAGAAAATAGGAAAAATAAAACGGGTGGAGTTGTGGAAAGGATTCAAATTGTGTTGAAGGAACGGAGGATTAAAAAGAGATATTGGAGGATTACTAAAGATTGTATTGTTCAGAAGGTTGAATATAACGCAGGTATAATTATTCTGTGTTTTTGTAGATTTACAACCCACCGCATCAAAGGTACACACAACTAACTGTACAAAGTTCTGTATTCATAACAAAGAAATACTATTATTTATTTAACAAATCTGGTTTAAAATTATGAGAATAATAGTAAATATTATAACCTTTTCACTTTAAACTGCAGAATAAACGCGCAATATTATATGGAATATCAAAGCACGTTTAATTGGATTTCTCGGTAAAATTAATACTATTCATCTGGACGATGTATGAATATTTGGATGTTAATTATTGGTCACTGGTAAGCTAATTAAGTGAACAAGCTAATAATTTAATTAGGGAGTTCATAATTAAGAATTAAATATATTACTCTCATAGCATTTCCGAATTTTTCGCCATCTACAGTAGTCGACAAAATCCAAATAAAATAAGTCTCCATAACAAATTAGTCTTTGAGATTAAGTTGATTAAGATAAAAAGGACAATGAGGCTTTATTTCTCTTATTTATTCGTGCCAAAAGATCAATGAAGAAGCAGCTCAGAAGTTAAATCCAGCGGTGAGAGAAAAAATGAATCCTCGAACGGACAATGAAAACGCTCATTAAACAGACGGAGTTAATAGACTGCTTTCAAGTTGCGAACTCGGCCGAAAGTTGGATAAATTCTGAATAAATTGTTGCTTTGTTCCAGATTAAACGGAAAGAACTTTAAATTAACTGTTGATAAATCCGTTTGTTCTTCGCAGATTCAGCAGTGTGAAGTACCTTAAAGAGCGAGCCGTGCGCAAAGAGAGAAAGCGGGAGAAAAGCGGGGATGGGGCGCCCGCCTAGATAGAGACAGAAATACTCGAGAGCTTTAAAAGCTTGCGGAAAGAGAGCGCGGATGCTACTTCCGCTTCTATTTCTCTATCTTTTTATCTTTCTCTCTCTTTCTCCCTCTCTACCTTCTCTCTCGCTTTTCTATCTTCTTTACTGCTTTGCCGGACTGGCGTGAGTCTTTTCAAAGTTAAAGTTGGCCTTTCTTTCGCGCGTTGGCGAATCCAGCGGAGGAGAATTGCTACGTGTTTTGATTTTCGAGAACGCCCCGATCAGCAAAATCTTTCCGCTTCAATAAAACGCCCGCGCTTGGCCGCCTTTTTCTCCAACTCCAAACATTTGTACAGACGGCTGAAGCGTATTGCGGGATAACGCGTGGGATTTCGAGGATTTTACGTATGATTTTACTTGAAATTCGATGTAATGGCTTTGAATTTGTGTTTTGTTCGCGAAGCAATTTTAGCTGTGTACAAATTGGGTTGCTTCATTTTACTTATATTTTCATGTCTGTTTATCTTGAAAAACTTATGAGAGCGCCTGTTGTGAAAGAATAAATATTTACGAGTAAATTTTCAAGAGTTCTATTTCGAAAATTTGAAATAGTATGATAAATATTTGAATGCATACTTTTGCCTGTATAAATAAGTAGACAAAAGCAAATCAAATCGCGCTGTGATTTTTCGGTTTATTTTTTACTTTATTTTATTGCGGTTCCTAAACTAAATTAGTTTATTTCGATTCCAATAAAATTAGATTTACGAATTGGAATTCCAGATCGTTTCCAAAACAACTCGAGCGCAAAGTAGTTTTCACACTCCTAAAATATGCAGCGCATTTTCCGTTTGCAAATTTCGCTTCGGAATTACAAGCATCGAAAACCTCCCGACCTATAGAAACGATCGCAATTTACATTTTCTCCAGTTACAACAACGCGAACTACCACCAAAAACTTTTTCGAAAAACATCTCCCGAAAACATTTCGCGATCGCCGACGCGGAAAAATGCATATCTCGAAATATCTCCAGTCTGGTCGTTGCGCATATAGCCAAAGAGCTCCACCTTTCCTGCTCCGACAAAGAATCTCGCTACGTTTGGCACGCGCTCTTTTTTGCCGCTCACTTTCGAAGTAGGTCCGAGAGTAAAGGGGGATGATTACAGCGGCAGAGTAGTTTCGCATCAAAGAGCTCCCCCTCACCAGGGCTACAAGAGCGCAAAAAAAAGAGAGGACCGAAGCGCAACTGCGTCCTTGTGATGCGCCACGCGTGCCTCTTATTATCCCTTCTTTCGATATTCCTTCTCTATTCGTCGCAGAGCGCGCTCATTCTCAAAAGAAAAAGGAAATGCGCGGCCTAGAAATGGAGGAAGAAGGAAAAGGAGGACGAGGTCTCGCTGCATGTTTCTTTCTTTTTCTTTCTGTTTTCTTTTCTGTTTTTTTCGTTTTTTTTCTCTTGCTCATTGTTGGTAGAATGAAAAAAAAATGGAAGCGGGTGGATTGTAACATTTTTGTTGTTAAGTGGTATTAGGTTTTAATTGTAATTGCACAGAGATAGCAATGCAATTTAAGAAAGAGTTTATTTCATTTTTTTAAGTGGTAGCTTTCTTTAACTTTAAAAATGATTATAAAGTTATTTACTTAAAAAAATAATAGTATTAAAGTCGAATAATCATTATTTTCCATTTTAGTCAGATGAGTATTGCATTATTAATGAATTTATTTGCATTATACAAACATAAATAACAAAAGCATTAAATTAAATAAATTAATCAAAATTCGTATTTACTTATATATGTTTATGAGTTATAAAAGGTTTTATATAGAACTTTGAACCTTTATTTATGTGTATATCTTTTCCAACTAATGTACTACTACTACTTCATTGCTGTAAAAGCACACGAACTAGACTGACTTCAAAAGCGTCAATTTTTTCCCATAAAAAGGACTGTAAATTTTATATAAGTGTGCACAATGAAACAATTCATAAGGTTTGTGAAAAAACTATTTTTATATAAAACGAAATCACGCTTTTTAAATAGTTGTATAGTTTCGTATATTGCACACTCATTTAACTTCAACATTCACTTTCATGATAGAATTAAAAATTACTATTAAATATTATCCAGTTGATATGCTTTTTATGACAAATGAATTGACAAACTAATTCTAACAAATGAAAACAGGGAGAGATACCCATGGAAGTGATTAAAAATTCTAAAAAGTTGTTCATAAAGCAGCAATACTTGGAAAATCCTATAGGATGAAATAAAAACAAGAAAACTGTTTAATATTTATCCATCATAAATAACACTATATTAACGCAGAAAAAAGATCTATACTCTATTCCCAACGAGTACAAACGATAAAAATCTCAACATCAATATCAGAATGAAAAACTGGATAATCAACCCAGTCTAGTAAGCTCAGTAATTTAATGAAACAATTTCAGGTTTCCGAGTCGTCATACGCTCGAACGCCCGTCGGTTTTTCAGCTCTCGACATTTACACGAGACTCGACGGAAGCGACAAATAAAGTGCAAAATGCAGGCTCGGACTGGTGTTTATCGACGAGCCAAGCGCCAACGACGCCGGTTAATTCCAACGTCCACCGTCTAATTTATTGACACTTGAATTTTTAACCGGATCCACGCGCGCCGCTCGAATGACAGTATCCGTTGTGCGCGAGGCTGCTCTTTTACGCGGGACTCATTCAATGAGGCTCGCTTAACTTCCTTGCAAATATTTGCCGAAAAAGCAAACGGCTGTGGGTGAAAAGAAGGGTATTTTTGCATTTGTCGAGGGATCCGGAATAAGTGGAGGCTCTGGTTAAATTAGAGCTGCATTTTTAGTTTTGATGAATGTTTTATGAGATGATTAAGTTGTAGGTGGTAAATAGGTTTTATTTTGGAATTGTTTCCGATTAAATAATAGAGTTAAATTAAGAAGAAGCTTAAGAAATGTATGAAATTAGTCGAATATTTATACGACATGTCTTTAATATAATTTATAAAGCTTATAGTCTCTATATTTCCGATAATATGATAAAATACGAGATAAATTACGAACTGTCACTCAATTATCCCGACAAAAAGATCTCAATTATCACGTCTAAAGAATGGGCACAATTCGCTTAATCTTGTATTATCTATAGCGCAAGCTGCCGCATTTTAAATGAAAGATCATCTGCCGCTTTTGCTCTTCCTCCTGTCGCTCATTCTCTTTTTTCCTACTGTTCCCCTTGTCAAATTCTTTCTATTATTATCTTGTTCTTTCAGCCCCTCGCTATTCGTTAATAATAAATAGCGTCAACTCATGAAATTAGTCGCTTAAATTTACCATGAATTCTTGAACTCGTTAGACGTCAAATATTAACACAGAAAATTTCAGCTTCTTAATTAGTTCAGCTATGATCCCAATTTTTATATTCACTTAAAAATTAAGAAAAGTAAAAACTTCATACTTCCCTTTAGAAAAATCATATCTCATTCCTTATTCAAATTCCGCCAGACAAAAACTTTAGCAAAAACAGCACTACCCAAAAGTCTGAAAACTGTAATTCCCGTGAAATATTTTCCTGAAAACAAACGCGCCGCGCGCAATCTTACAAGCAATTATAGCGCTGCATTCAGCGAAACGCATTTAGTCCGCGTCCAAATATTTCGTCCCCGTCATCATCTTCAGCAGTCTCCGCTTTTGTCTGGGACGCGTCTATCTCTCTCCCTTCCTTTCCTATCCCCGCGATTCCAATTACGCCGTCTCTTTCCCCGCCTCTCTTTCGCCTCGAAAATAGAGTTCCACGCGACGCTTCGACTTCGGCAACATGGATTAATTCGCGGCGTAACACGCGACTCTAGGCTGCATAGCTGAACGAGGCGCGCGCGACTACTGCGGCAGTTCCTATTAATTTCCAGTTTTAGGGGGAAGAAGAAGGTCGTGGAGAAGGAGTCGAGGGCACGGAGAGGGATGTATCCTCGCGACCGAGTTTCGGCCTCATCGCGTGTGTAATTACGACGGATTTCGGCCGGCGGATGGGTGGACGGGGTTTTTCGGATTAAAATGGGGATGGAGAGGAGGAGTGTCGGAGTTTGGGCTATCTTCGTTGTTGGAATGAGTTTTTTTAGTGTGTTTTGCAGTATTGAGGATGATAGTATTCTTTGGTTTATTTTAGTTGTAACAAGTTTTATGGATGTAATTTGTACTTTTGAAAATAATGAAGATAAAATCAATATTATAATTTATATAAAGTTTTTGTCATTAATTTATGTCATTGATAATTTTTCATAATGTTAGAATATTTTGTTATAACAATAAAGCTAGTATTATTTTAAATTCCTCCTGGGTTTCAAGAATAAATTTTAATACAATAAATATCTAAAAGGATAAAGTTCATTTTCAAAAAGGGTAAATGTACGTAAGGCTCGACGTTAAAGGTATAAATTTTGCCAACTGGTACTACAAATTCATGATTGCAAATTTACTTCCTTTGGCTCTGCCGCTCTTTTAACCTGTATGCAAAGTTAAGATTAAATATTTAAATTCGAGAATAGGAAAAGCCCTTCAGCACTCATTACTTAAAATAAATGAGCTAGAATTTCAGAAAAGCAGACGACTAATCAACTTCATTACCGCACTAATAAAGGCGGTCTCAATAAGTCTTTTCATACAAATGTAACAGAAAGCTAAAAGTTGTTGATTTTCTGAAAACATCGTACGTAGTTCAACGAAACAATATTGCTAGCGTGTTTGCTAAATTCTGCGTAGGTTTTACCGTTAATATAAAATTCTGCCATAAAGTGGAACAGAGTTTATTATTCAGCAAAGCTACCTGCAGAAGCAACTCCAACTTCAAATGTATTCTGAAGCGCGCAAGAAACTCGAAAGAGCGAGAGAGAATAGTTTATTGGCAAATTCGTAAAGTTGCGATTAAAATCGCGGAAATTCTCTCGTGAAAGTTTTATATTTTGAGTACTTGCCAAATTGAATTTTTTATATATTTCAATTATGTATAGATAGTTTGTTTTATTCGTTACTGTAGAAAAAACGTTTGCATTTAGAAATAGAAATATGTAACTTGATAGTAAATATCTAAAAGTTATAAAGTAACAAAATATAAATATTTCAATTATATAGATGGTATGCTATTTTTAATTTGAAGCCACCCTAATTAATCCAAATTTTAACTCCAAGCTAATCTAATGCTTTGTTTCAATTTCATTAACAGAATCCATCAAATCACGAAATTTATAGTCAATTTTTAAATTTAAGTCACAAAACTCGGAAGCGTGCCGCCGACAATAGAGCCAATCTTGCGGAAAATGCGAAAATTCTACGAGTACAACATCACGGCTCGTCCGCCACGGCTGGTCGGTTTGATGCGGGCATAATTGAGCGTAGCCAAATTATTAGAGGGCTGAACGTGGCGCTGCCTCTCACTCCCAAAACCATTTTCAGTAGATTTTCACTCGCAGAAATTTCGGCTAGCTTTGATCGATTGACCCGCGTTGTAATTTGCGAATCCGATTCGATTTGTGGTTGGAGGTATTCTTTATTTTTGGCGTTTGTCTCGCTGACTCTTTTGAATTTTTCTGGTTTTTAGGTTCACTGTATGGAATTAGGTTTACAAAAGGTATTGTTTCGCGGTAGCAGATTTCTTTTCTATATTTTTTATTGCTTTTGTCAGGCTTTCTTGGAAGTGAAAAAATTAATGAAAAAAGAAAATATAAAGTTAAATTATGAAATTATTAATTATTTTTATTCAATAGATCGCTACGATTTAAAAAATAAATAGATAAAAAAGAGCAAAAGTTTTCAACGTCACAAAATTAGAACGCGATTTTGGTCCATTATAAATAGCCGTTGCGTGTCGATTAAACTTAATAAAATATCTGAAAAAAATTGGAACTAGTCCTACTTGTCAATGAATAGCTTTCGAAAGCCATTGAAAAGCTTTTGAAAAGCTTTTTGTGAACTTTAGCTTTCTCGTTCAAATCTCAAGGATCTTTTAAGAATGCAATTCTTCAAAAAAAAAAGATAATTTTAAAAAAATCGATTGAAGCATAGTAAAAATCAAGTACAACGACAGCCGATATAGACTCGAAAAAGGATATTTTATCGCGACGAAGCCGATACATCGTCGACGCCCAAGGGGCCAAGAGCAACCCCTTCGAATTCTTCGTTCGAAGTAACTGCCGATTCTCTCCCTCTTGTTCCCGTTCGACTTTTTCAAGATTTTTTCCATTTAGGCCCTCAGGATTTCTTTTTAACGATGTTGAGAAAATCAATTTCATATCGGAATAGTGCAAAGTTTGGGGGATTACAAAGACAGGTTGATAAGGCCTTTCACAGTAGTTGAAAATTTTTCATTTTGCAGTAACGATTAAATAGATACGTAAAAGAAAAAATCTTTGCCTGATAGAATAAAATGTACAATTTTTTAGGTTGCAGTTGTTCTCAAATTTCTATTCAAATTTTATTATTTTTGAAGCTTGTCTTTTAATAGTGTATTTTTGAATATAAGTAATAATAAATTGTGTTCAAACTCACGCAATTATGCAAATTTTTAAGGAATCGGTAAAGGTTCATTTCTGGTATACTCACCTGAAACACAAAAAAGATTTTGGTTAAAATTTTTTCAACCATGTATTTTATTTATAATGAAACTTACAACAATTTTTCCACAGCCATACCATGCTTTCAAAATTCCACAAAATACATTCACCACTGAATTTCTCACATTCTCAAATACATCTGTTTTCAATTCTCAGAATCGTCGTTCACCAACTCGGCAAGCCACTATCCCGTTTTATTCTCCCTAAAAAATGCATCCGATACATACAAACAAGCGAATTTTTCTCTCCCAGCCAAGCGACAATAGCGACAATTCGTCGTCTGCGGAAGGGATGCACGAAGAAAGCCGCCAAAAAAGAACGCGTCTCGCGTGAATTTGCCAAGCTTTCTAGGTCCACGTTGAGTGAAAAAAAAGAGATGGAAAAGAAGGTTGAAAGGAGCGCGATTCTTCGCCGATGACTTTTACGGATGGGATGTATCCGTCGGGGTCGCGCGTTTGCCGGTTGGAGGAATTCTAATGCGCGCGTTTTATCCATGCGCGGGCGCGCGGCGTTTTCGGCTTGCAAGTCGGCAAGAGAGCTCATGGAGAGTCGAGCGGAAAATTAAGGAGTATTGTATGGGAAGTTTTTCTTTTCTTGCGGGGATCGATTGGGTATTTTACATGCGATTTATGGGGAGAGAGTCGAGAGGGGTTCGTTTTATTAATGGATTGTGGAAGGGAGAAATATATTTTAATGTACTGTCGTGCTGTAGGATTTTTTTAGTGATATACGGTATGGTTGTGAGTTATAAATAATATTTCCTCTTTTTGTCAACAAAAATATTCGTCAAATCGATACAAAAACGAAAAAGAATTTGATGAAAAATCACTGCTAAATATTTTGGCAACTGCTGTAACGTTTTTGTTCTCTTTTGGATTTATGAAGTAATATTTAACTTCGGATTCGGAATAAGTACATCAAAAAAAGATTATGTCAAAATTTAGACAGATATTTTAGTTATTTCTATAATTATTTAAACTCTTGAAAGTAAAAAATCAACAATAACATTTTATTTTATTTGTTTAATAAAACAAATTTAATCAACGAATCTAATTAATTAATAATTAATACGCAGTTTCACTCACTATAAACAATGATGAACGTTACTAGTTTACAAAAGTAATAAAAGCTTGTTTTAACGAAACAACTGTTCTTAATTTAAAAAAAAGAATATTAAACTATGACATATAGTAGAACTACAAAAACGACGGTGGACAGCAGAAGCGCCTTGTTTTTTCTGTGAAACACACATCGTTAACCACACGGTCATCCTTGCCAAGCAACTGTGTTATCGCTGCGCCGTACTTTGAATTTCTCGTGTATAGCGACGGCACCGAAATAAATCCACATCAGCTTGAATACACGTCGTGAATGACGAGCAGAGAAGCCACCGTGGCTCCGTTCTTCATTTCGTAGGATCCTCCTTTTTTCATCGGACTTGTCGAGTAATCCTCTCTCTCCAAGCTTTTTCGCGAGAAAGATTTATCCACAAGTATCCTGTTTTACGCGTAGTCGAACTCCTTTATTTGCTCTGTAATCTGTTTTCGTAATACGGATAATCGTTCATTCACTTTTTGCGAGAGGAAGAAAATGTGGTCTGTCGATAAGGTTTTATATATAGAGTTTGTAATAAAGTAGTATTTCCTTTTATAAATAGAAATTATTGTGCAATTGAAATTAATTGAGAGTAATTAAAATTAATGAACAATTTCATTTACATGCGCTTGTCAGTAACATAATGTAAATCCAATTACCAAAATAAAGTAAGCCAATTCAATTCCATGATTTAAAATAGCGAAGTGATATTAACTCAACCGCCAGAACTTTTCACCTGTACTACACCTTTATTTCCATATTTCTCCATCCACACTCAGCCATTTAAATCTCCATTTCAATCCAGCTCTAAAATCTCGCTGGTGCATCTCGCGTGCACAGCGAGGCGAAATCAAAATTCCCAACGCGACACGCTCAGGGGCTTCGAAAAAAACGGGCGCATTCGCTACGTTCAATCTGTATGCAGCGGTTTTTCAAGAGAGGGACTGAAAAACTTTTTTAACCCGGCCCAGTTTTACCAGGCGTTGCCGCTGTCTCCAAGGGATGCGATCTTATTATACGTGCATGCGATGCGGCGATTTTATGGAACGGATAAATTTTCGGCTTCCACGGCATTAATCTGGCGCAGAGTATATTAACGAAGCAGTGCTGGGTTCTGATAAATATTTATTACTAAAAATTTTATAATTATTAATGATGTCATGAAGCTTATTGAAAAGCTTTGAATAGAATTACTGGGGATTTATATTTTAAGGTAAGTAAGTTTATTTAGTATGTACATTTGAAAAGTGAGGTACTAATATGAAAAGAATATATGTGGTTCTTTTAGGAAAATAAAGTAATATCTGATAATGACTCTGGTAAAATTAGCCAAAGCTACTTAGAATAACTCGTACATCATTCGTAATCTCTCTAAAAGTAGCATATAAAAACATCATTTGCTACGCATTATTGAATGAATTTGACAGCATCCAATAAAATCTGAATACGAGGTTCATCCTTCATAAGAAATTAAACAAAAGAAATTTTAACCCTCTTTTTATAAATAAAATTTTAAAGCTCAGCAATCTTCTGATGACTTCAAAGAAGAGCAATTCCTAAATCGAACTTACTACTAACCTACCAGTTTCCACTCTACCTATCATCATCATCGTTAGATCTCAAAAGCATAGAATATCCCTCTCATCCTCTAACCCTCACCCATGGCAACTTTCACGGTAAACCTCAACGCAGCATTTGTAACGAGAAAGTCATCTGGAACACTGGAGGATCAGACACACAGAGGAACCGTTGAACTGAGCGAGCGCGCAATTGAAATCGCGCATAAATAGAGCTGCGGGCTCGGTGTGATCCGGTCCTAATTAATAGCAGGACGTCGAGATAATTAGGCGAAAACCGCGCGCGGGTATTACCTACGCCGTGCTAGCGTCGAAATGTGTGCCAAACGACCGTCGGCAGGCACACCTCGTTCGGCTGCTGCCGCTGGCGTTGGATCGGAATTTATTTGGGTCGCCCCCTGATTATCCCGATGAATACGCCTGCTCCCGGCTCATTTGTTCCTTTTCCGCTCTCTTTCTCGCTCTCTTTATCGGCTCCCGGAGCCCTCGCGTTTAATGTTTCCCTCGCTCCCTCGTTCGCTTCCGTCTATACTTCGGAGGTTCGGTCGTTACCGGCGCAGCCACTAAGAGGAGAAAATTGCCGGATCTTCGATCTGGTCTTTCCTTTGTCATTGATCCTTTTCCGTCCGCACTCCCATTCTTTCACTTTCTGTATCTCTGACTTCTCGTTTCCATTCACTGGCCTTTGCTATAGATCCTACGGAGGGTCGTGAGGATGTGGTGCAAATGAGTCTGATCTTTGATTGAACTATCAAAGGTGTACTAATCAGATATATGGCCTAGGCCATCTTAACCGAGATAATCTTAACCGAGATTGAACAGATGGAGGAGTTAAGATGTTAATCAAAATAATACTTTAAAAATGACAAACTGTATTCGTTTTTTAAATAAAATTATTAATACTATTACATAAATAGATTATATTAACTCCGTGAAGTGTACGAAAAGTGAAAGATATTATTAACGTACCATTTATAAATTTCACAATCAGCTTTCTTGAATACTTAGTATTAATGAACGAAATGGTACTTTTTGTTTCCTTTAGTAAGAGATAAAAAGACCCCTTGGTGATTCGTCATTCTGGAAATCCAATCATTTTGAAGTTTTACTCTATAAATTATAAATTATCTTACAATTTTCAACCTATCAAAAAATATTTTATCATTACGTCAAGCCTATTCGAAAATTTCCTAAATCATCTTACCGTAAAATCGCAAAATAATCACTCTACAACGTGTATTATTTCCTAATTGTTTTTCCCGCAAACACGTCTCTCTACATACACCGAATAAAAGTGAATGAGTCGGAAAGCCTGGAATTATGACGCTCAGCCCTATTTCAACATACGTCTTATTGAACTCTCTCTCCC
Source organism: Eupelmus urozonus (assembly GCA_900480035.1). Taxonomy (NCBI): domain Eukaryota; kingdom Metazoa; phylum Arthropoda; class Insecta; order Hymenoptera; family Eupelmidae; genus Eupelmus; species Eupelmus urozonus. Next base: position 3,527 of record UELX01001449.1, on the reverse strand, counting down.
TCTCTTTCGGAGAGGGGTGTACAGGTAGTCTTGAGCGATAACGAGAGAGAGAGAGAGAGAGAGACCAGTGGGGTACTGGCTGCTGCTGCATGCATCGATATCGACAGCTCTCCTGCGCGCGCGATAATGGACGGCGCTCTTGTGCTTAATCGCCGCTGTTCATTACGAGGTTCAGTCGGCCGAAGAATCGCTAGGTGGCGCTCTGCTTTTTTCCGCTAGAGGCTTCATCATTTTGCACGGCTGAACGAGACTGGATGGTGGATGTTTTTCTTGATGAAGTGTCGGATCGCTGGGTTGAAAGCGTTCATTCATCAGAATTTTAATTTTGGATAATAATTGGAACGAAGATTGGAAATTAACGAGCTCTCAGCTTTTATTAACCAGCAAGTCACACAAAATAATTCAAGAAAAACAAGGATCTTTAAGTTAGATTCCTATTACGTCAAGTTATTACCAAAATTATTCGTAATCTCAATCCAAGGAAATTCAATTCCTGTTTCACTGAAAATCTGGAATAAAAGAAAAAGCGACGAAGAAGAGGCTTCGAAAATCCGAATTCAGACGGGCAATTTCGCGTCTCCAGAGCGCTCGCTCGCACGAGTCATAAATATTTAACTGTCGTAATGCCCCGGCGCTCGCGAGAGAAGCCCGACTGGAAGGAGGATATACACGGCTCGTCGTCGTCGTCGAGGTATCGATCCCTCGTAAACTTCTTTGCGGCGGTGCGCGCGGTATTATTCCGCGGGGAAAGGGAGCTGCATTTATAAGCGCAGGCCACCTGTGCACTCATCGTCTGGCTACGGTCCAAACCATGTACTCAGAAAATCGGGGACTAGGGCTCCTTCTGCTTCTTTCGGGAGAGAGCATCATCCTCTGGCCTTTGTGATGAGCCGGCGCGTTCGTTCCTTTTGAAGGAGGCCTGGATAAAGCGTGCATTGGGAAGGTTTTTTCATTAATCATTCGCTTCTTTTGAGTTGAGCTGCTTTTACTTTCGCGCGAGGCACCCTTAGTTACATTTTACTAAGGAAGGGCTTGGCATAAAGTCTATTGCAGAAGAATGAAAAAATTAATCTTTCGGAAGAAGCACGTGTAAGTTCTTTACTTACGATTAATTCTCGAGAGACAAATAGTTGTTAATTTTAAGTTTAACAACTATTTGCCTCTTTACGTATTTGTAATATTAAGTTTATTAAAGCTATGTTATCAAAAAACATCAATTAACATTGATATTTTCAGTTAATATTTAATTTATTTCTTGGTATTATCTTATTCCAATCCTCTGACTAAAAACCACAGTATTAAAAATTTTACAACTCAATCGATCCTGCTCCACCTACACCATGATCCCAACTCGATCGACAGACACACACACATACAAACGCACAAGTTGACAACCTCCTGCGCGTGTCACCGAATCACGTAAGACACGCGTCCTACAAGCACGCAGATCCCTTCTCAATCCCGTTTCCACTCCTCCTCCTCCTCTCCGAGGACTCCGAGCGTGACGCGTCACGTATCCCCCTTCGCGGTGATGAATGCGCCCTCTCTCGCTCTCCCTGTTTACGGCGAGGTGTATCGGCTGCCTCGGATCAAACGCACGTTTCCGATCATTTGTCGCGACAATGGCACGCGCACGCTACGTACACACGGATGAAGGGAGCTGTACGTGCGCGCGTTCTACGTCACGTCGCTCGGTCTGCTTATGATCCGGCCAGGATATTGCGTCCTTCGGCCGGATGCGAGTGGCTGCAGAGCCTGTTATATGCGGGGAGGCTGTAAACGCCTCGGCGTGCACAGGGTAATGAGGAAAAGATCGTTATCTTACAGATGAGTCGCTTGCGAGAATATCTATCTCGTCTTTGGTGAAAGTCAGTTTAAACTATGAGACGATAGGCTTTTTGGAAGGTGAGATGTAAGTATAGGTAATTCTACAGATGGTTTTGACCAATATCATATTAACTAGTAAGGAAGATATATTGATTTAGTTTTTGGCGAGAACAGCATTGTGAATGACGTTGGCAGGTCAATGGAGCATAGAATATGGATAACTGTTTTACTTATTTAATGGAATTTGATTGGATCGATTCATTAAAAGAGAGACGCTGTTGTGAATAGTATTTTAACCAGTTGACGTGATCCATCAAAATGGTTTTGTTAATTTACAATAATGACCTCATGAATAGTATTATTATTTCTATTATTATTTCTTCAATTTTATTTATAATTTGATCATTATTTTCATCTTCTGAGAAATCAACAAACTTACAGTATAATATCTACAGAATATCTCATTAATCCAAATCTATTTCTCTATCTCTCTTTTTTACAATGTCTCTATCACACTTTCTTACTGTCTCTTTCTATCACTCTCTTTCTCTCTTTCTGACTCTCTCACTGTCTCTATCTCTCTTTCACTCTCTCACTGTCTTTATCTATCTCACTCTCCCTCTCTCTCTCTATCTCTCTCTCTCTCTCTCTCTCTCTCTCTCTCTCTCTCTCTCACTATGACTCTCTCTTACTCTCTTAGCGTTTATGATGTGTCAAACGTCTGTTTATCGAGAGACAATAAATTAAATCGAAATAATTCAATGATCAAATTGCGTCGAATGAATAATGCATATCGTCGACGATACATACAATAAAGGACAAAATGCATTCCCAACGACTACATATATAGAATTCAAATGTAGATTAAATTGGCTTTAACAATTTTTTGCGCCCGACCATCCCACCCCTGCGAAGCGGACTGCATTATTTGCAAGTTAAATTCAGCCGAGTACACGTATTTCCCACCATAATTAATAATACGAGGTAGTACGAGCAGAAAATTCGCGGAAATTCTAGATAAAAATGTCACCGCGACTCTCGTCCCTTTTGTTCTCAGACTTACGGTGCGGGCTTCATTTTCAAAATTTTTGCACCGTGCAGCAAACACGATACATGATAAATTTATCAGCGTTTCATAACGCGATAATTATTTTATAAGTCCATTATTTACATACATGTCAGTATAAGGCATGCAGAACGATATTCCTGGAGAAATACTGTAAAAGATCTCTAGCCTGGAACTCCACGGATTTCCGTACGAAATAAATATGTAACCACAGCGACAAACTTACTCTCTCTCTCTCTCTCTCTCTCTCTCTCTCTCTCTCTCTCTCTCTCTCTTTATAGCGCAGTTTTTCTGCTTCTAGTTGCTCGTATCTCACCTTTTTCTTTATCATCGCGTGGCACAAGCTCACTTGCCGTTCGTCTGTGGGTATGTGCATAGAAAAAAAGGTGTGATAGGCGCGGTGAGGGGAAAGAAAGCGAAAAGAGAGCTTGCCGGGAAAAAATAGAGCAAAAAAAGGTATCGCTCTCGCGAGAAAAGCATCGGAGCGGATGGTTGGAAGATGAGAATAATTTTCATACCAGAGAGAATAATCAGCGAAAGAAAGAGGGAGAGTTTGAAAGAAAGCGAGGGAGAGAGAGAGAGAGAGAGAGACAGAGAGACAGAGAGAGACAGAAAGAGAGAGAAAGAGAGAGAG